>JAQIXC010002566.1:0-10628 GCA_034697605.1 Metabelba pulverosa
TTGTCATCGCTATTGACAACACATGTAATGCAAACACGAGTTGTGAATGAGATTTGTGTTCAGAAATAGCGGCGAAATATCGAAATAGAAATATCGAAATTAATAGCAAATCATATACCGAATGAAATGTCTAAAATTAATCATGTTTAATTACTTATATACCGAAAAAACATTATTTAATTCAAAGTATTACTTCATTAAGTCATTTAATTACTATTTTATAATGATACATTTAAGCATTTAGAATAACAGTATAAATTAATAAACATTTTACGCAGTAAAATTTACGGCAAAACATATTTACAAAAAAGCGCAAAAATAATCATGTTGATTTCTGATGAATTATTTGATGCTTTTTCAAATTACTCGACGTTATGCACCGGAAGTCACATCCCGGCCAATGACAGCTAAAAAGGTGTAAAATTCAATCAAAATTCAATGAAATAATAGCGAAATCGACGCATACGTACGCATAGGGTCTGACATTGTTATGCATACGCATATGATTCGCTAAGTTCTTCCGCAGCTTAAACGTGGCGCCACACCCGGGCCACGCGCAGGCGCACGGCCGGGCGTCCGAGTGCCGACTGGCCGTATGCCGGCGCACGCCGTGCCGGTTCTTCGTCTTGAACTCACAGCCGGGCCAATCGCACCGGTAGTACTCGTTCGAGTGATAGATCCGATGCTTTTTGAGCGAGTATTTCGATTTGAAGCCTTTGCCGCAGCCGTCGACCGGACACCTGAAGCGGAAGTCGGGATCGGTGTGTGAGAGCATATGCAGTGTCAGCCCTCCCTTATCGCAGAACGTCTTCGCGCAGCCGGCGACCGAACAGTGGACGCGCGCCGGCGTCGCCCGATTTGGCTCATGTATGCGCTGATGCGCTTTGTGCTGCTGTCGACTCTTCGACCGATAGCCGCAGTCGGGCTGAACGCACGCGAACGGCCGCTCATTGCTGTGCGACGTTTGGTGTACTTTAAAGTTGTAAAGTTTGTCGAACTCTCGGCCACACCCGAGCGCTTCGCACCGGTATGTTAGAGTGGATATGCGCCGGGAATTCACGCTCTGTTTGCTCGTATCGGAAGGTCCGGCCAATCGCCGATTCGAACTTAATTTATGTTTCGTTTTATTCGCCAATAATTCCGCGTTTTTTGCGATCGATTTGTTCGCCAATTGTTTGCTTTGATATTCAAATGCGTTTTCACTCGTTTTCGGCAAAAATCGCAAAACTAATAGACGTTTTCCTCCGATTGGAAGTGATGTCAAAATCGAGTCTTCGTTCGGTTTTCTATCATTTGTTTTATTGATATCTCTATCGGAAGTGTCCGTCATATCAGTCATCGGTTCGTCACTTGTTTTCTCGCGTTTAATGAGAGGACAGATACTCGTCGACACAATTGGTTCGCTTTCGGCACTCAATCTCTCACTTGTTTCCGAACCAGAGAGTGGAAGCGACGCCGAAATCGTTACTTCATTTCGATTGCGTTTGTGTTCATTCATGTGATTGAGTATTGCTTTCAATACCTTCGACCGAAACGTACAGTCCGTCTCATCGCACACGTAGTTGATTGGTCTCTTGAAATGCGTCCAGAAATGGCCGTAAAGTGACTCTTCTTTCGCAAATCGCATAATACAGTTCCCGAACGGACAGTGGACTATAGTGCCGATCGGATGGTTTGAGGTCAGGTGCGCGTCGACGCTCTCCCGGAGCTCGAACGCACGGTTCAGTGCACTGACTGTAGACGCGATCGGGTAGTCTATGGGTTCCGTAGTTAAGCGATTCGTAGTTATCGACGGTTTCTCATATCCGTCGCTCATCGGTTCGTCACTTGTTTTCTCGCATTTAATGAGAGGACAGGTATTCGTCGACACAATTGGTTCGCATTCTTCACATTCGGCACTCAATCTCTCATTTGTTTCGTTAGTTTTACAAACATTTTCGACAATTGTTTTATCGATATTTGTGTTAAAATAGTTTTCCTTTTCTTTCATAACATTCTTGTATTTGATGTCCAAATCGCGAAATAATTGTAAGTCTTTTGAACACAAATTAGTCGCCAATTGATTGAAATGAATATCAAATTGTGTTTTCATTTCAATCAAAACATTCAAACATTTATTCGCAAACAATAACTCATTTAATAACCGATTGTTTTCGGCCTTTAGTTCTTCGATGTTATCGCTGCTTACCGTCGAAGACATTCTGCAGAATATATAAAAATCAATTACATTAAACACTAATTCAAATCACTATTTAATTTCTAAACGTAAATCAATTTAATTCTATTTATACAATGTTTACAAATATCGTAAACAAATACAATGTTTGTTGTCATCGCTATGACAACACATATGAGTTTTTAGCATAAATATAAAATACGCGCAAAAATACAGGCAAATTTACGCTTCAAATAATAAAGTAACAATGTACAGTAATATATTAATTTTGTAATTATTAACTAAATGATCACAACAGTTCAAAACATTCAAATAACTATGATAAATTATCATGCTAAAAATAAAGCTTAGGTAGATTAATTAGAATACTATTGTATAAGTTATACGTAATGTATGGCATCTATCATAAAATATTACCACGTTTTTGGCATGCTTGTTTTGGTTTATTTTGTCTGTGTTTTGACAATTTTATTAAGTTTTCAAAATTACTTACAGCAAATTACTTCTCGCGAGAGAGATTACATTTTCATATGTTTAAATTTATTTTTGAGAATTTATTCTTGAATTTATTCATTTTTCTAATTTGAAGTTACATATATCTTTTGGAAGTACAATGTTTACAAACAGATTGAATGAGAGGTTAGGAAAATTCAATTCATTTACAAAACTATTTAGAAATTTCGATAAAATTAAAAGCGTTTTGAGTGAAAATGTGTTGGTTTTGTGTTGTGGTCTTCGCGATAGTGCAGTGAATATGTATTCGAATATCTGTATAGAAATGTGTAAATCAAATGTCGAAACGGTTTGGCATTCGAGTCGACGAAGTGTTGCCAATCACTGCAAACATCGCTTTCACTGCTTTTGGCCGAAGTGTCGATACAATGCCATAACTTCTTATGAATTACGAGAACATCAAACGAGTCATTCAAATGCTCGTCAATACAAGTGTTCGCATAATAACTGCACTAAAGTCTTCAAAACTATTTTCCGTTTAAATCGGCATAAATTGATTCATGCTACAAATACACATCGCTTTCACTGCTTTTGGCCCAAATGTTGGTTTAGCGCAAGTTGTCGAAGAGATTTAGAAAGACATCAAACTCTTCACACAAACGCTCGTCAATACAAGTGTTTGTATAATAACTGCAATAAAGTGTACAAAACATCGATTGCATTACGTAATCACAAATTGATTCATTCAAATGAAAGATTTGTCTGCGATTGGAGTGAATGCGGAAAATCATATCTGAGTAGAGGTGCGTTGTATACACACAAACGCGACGCTCATCTCAAGAAATTTGTGTTTCGGTGCGATTATCCGAACTGTAATAAAGTGTTTCCTTCGAAATACCGATTAGGTTCACACAAACGCATACATTCGGGAATCAAACCATTTGTTTGTCGTTTCGGTAATTGCGGCAAAAGTTTTGCAAATAAATCGAATTTAACGGAACACTTAAGAAGACATTTATCTATAAAACAATTTCAGTGCGAATATAGTGATTGTAATAAACGTTTCATCACTAAACTTGAGATGAATATTCATATAAACACTATTCACAGAAAACATTTATTATTAAAATGCAATGAAACTAATTGTACGAAAGTGTTTGCGACTATAAATAGATTAAATAGACATAAGAAAAGCGCTCATTATATATGAATACAGTGCCAACGGACGGACTTTCACGGCTTGCAACTCGTCTTTCACGACAGCCGCGTGCGAGCACTTCGTGTTTCACCTTTAGTATCTTGCATTTGCCGACAGGCAGAATTTAACATGTACTGTATAGTTAATATTATAGTAAATTATCGCATTCACAAAGAATATTAGAACATGCTAAGTTCTATTTGTAAACAAATATTTAACTAAAATTTTACCAGGCTAATTTGGCTGAAAATAGTCGTTTGCACCTTAATTATGATATATTATGTAACATTTTCAGCAATTACTTGATATTATTGTGCATAAGGCTTGATATGTGTTTACAATTAATTGTACAATTAATCGAAATAATCAGTGCATTTAAAGTTTTTAGCAATTAAATTCAATTCGTGAAAATACATCTTTAACGCCAATATTTCTTAATGTGTATTAAAAGAAATAAAGATATTTATATTAGCATGGCAAAATTCTTTTTAAAAATGTAATCCGGAGGCCAAAACTCTGTTTGTGTAAAATCTTTCCTCGCCTCTGCACCTGCTCACCTGTGCATAGCATAATTAGGCGTTATTTTAGCATGCCTAACTACTGTCTTAACAAAACAGGTTTTTATACGTTGAACGCATTTTTGCGCAAAATAGCTAAACAAAGCATTTGTTTATTTGTATTGTTTTCGTTTCGATCGAAGAAAATGTTTAATACGTAAAATTCTAAAGTATTAAAACATTAACTTTTATACTGGTTATTAATTTGTTAATGAAGGCAATACACAATTTAATTAATAGCAAAATGGATAAGTTATTGAATAAATTAAATAAACTGTTTGAATTTAATAATAATTTATTCAATAATTGTTTTGTTTTGAGTGAAAATGTGTTGGTTTTGTGTTGTGGTCTTCGCGATAGTGCAGTGAATATGTATTCGAATATCTGTATAGAAATGTGTAAATCAAATGTCGAAACGGTTTGGCATTCGAGTCGACGAAGTGTTGCCAATCACTGCAAACATCGCTTTCACTGCTTTTGGCCGAAGTGTCGCTTCAGTGCAAGCAATGGCCACAACATGAAAATACATCAAACGATTCACACAAACGCTCGACAATACAAGTGTTCGCATAATAACTGCAATAAAGCGTTCAAAACAGTTCAGGGCTTTAAAGCGTTCAAAACAGTTCAGGGCTTATACGCACACAAATCGATTCATTCAAACACAAGATTTTCATGCGATTGGAGTGAATGCGGAAAAATGTTTTCACATAATAACGCAATGATTCGACACAAACGAATTGTACATTTGAATACAAGTCGATTTCGATGTGATTTTTCAAATTGCAACAAAACATTCGCTTTGAATTCAAATTTAGTTCGACACAAACGCATACATTCGGGAATCAAATCATTTGTTTGTCGTTTCGATAATTGCGGCAAAAGTTTTGCACAAAAATCTCATTTAACGGAACACTCGAAAAGACATTTATCTGTAAAACAATTTCAGTGCAAATACAGTGATTGTAATAAACGTTTTGTTTATATAAGTGAACTCAAAAGACATGTAAACTCTATTCACACAAAACTATTGTTATATAAATGCAATGAAACTAATTGTACGAAAAGCTATAGAAATCAAAGCACTTTACGTAAACATTAGAAATCGAAACATTAATTCAAAATTTCAATGCATTTTCAGTTTACAATCGAAATAAATTTGCACACTTTCGGACTGACACTGCATTTGTATAAAAATGATTTGACTTTATCATGAAATAAAACTACCATGTTCAGCTAAAATTAATTATGTGTGTTCATAAATGATTTTAGCGTGACTTTACACTTAAAATTTAACTAAACTATTTCAGCATTATTTAAGCATGGTTATCATTAAACTGTAATCGTAACAAATAGTGCAGATGAATATCCGAACAGTTATTGACTAGAATGCAATAATATTGAAAAGATTTATAAAGTTGCTAAGTATTATGCATAGTTATTAAACCAGGTATTAATTGAGTGATAGCATGTTATAAAACGCATCAATAACTATTTTGCATTCAGGAAAAATATAACTTTTATATTTAGTAATACTGTACAGTATATTAAATAAGTTTTGCCATGATTAATTTTGGCTTTAATACGGACATATTTTTGAAACGATAACGCCTTCAATAACTGAAACCTCTGCTCGCCTATAAGCGACAGTTTAGCATGCTTAAATTTATTGTCTTAGAACCGGTTTTTGAGCACATTTTTCCACAAAATAAAATCAAACAAAAAATTTATTCAATTCTATTGTCTGTACATTATTGGAGCTAAACGTTTATCAAGAATGTTTATTAAGATTTAGCTCGTAAACTGCTACTTGTTATTTTAAAAATCTGTCTATGAATAAAAATGAATAAGTTGGCGAATAAATTCAATGAATTATTAAAATTAAATAATAGTTTAGATAAAATTCAGTGTGTTTTGAGTAAAAATGTGTTGGTTTTGTGTTGTGGTCTTCGCGATAGTGCAGTGAATATGTATTCGAATATCTGTATAGAAATGTGTAAATCAAATGTCGAAACGGTTTGGCATTCGAGTCGACGAAGTGTTGCCAATCACTGCAAACATCGCTTTCACTGCTTTTGGCCCAAATGTCGCTTCACTGCAACCACACAAACGGCGTTAGAAAAACATCAAAAAAGTCATTCAAATGCTCGTCAATACAAGTGTTTGTTTAATAACTGCAATAAAGTGTTCAAAACAAGTGATTACCTGATTAAACACAAATCGATTCATTCAAACGCAAAATTTATCTGCGATTGGACTGAATGCGGAAAATCATATGCGAGTAGAACGACGTTATATTTACACAAACTTTCTATTCATTTGAATAAAAGCCGATTTCGCTGCGATTATCCAAACTGTAATAAAGCGTTCACTTATGCCGTGTATTTAGTTCGACACAAACGCATACATTCGGGAATCAAACCATTTGTTTGTCGTTTCGATAATTGCGGCAAAAGTTTTGCGCGAAAATCGAGTTTAACTGTTCACTTGAAAAGACATTTATCTATAAAACAATTTCAGTGCGAATACAGTGATTGTAATAAAAGCTTTGTTACTAAACAGGAAATCAATGCACACATAGACTCCGTTCATAAACAAAAATTTTTGTATAAATGCAATGAAACTAATTGTATGAAAAGCTATGCGACTTATAGTGGATTAAGTAGACATAAGAAAAACGTACATTATAATTGATTGAAACGTTTATCATGTTATCTAAATCATATAAACGAATTTATTAATTTATAAAATTTGTAAAAATATTTTAATCTTACTTCAAATTAAAACATGTTTAAATAAATAAATGGATATTCACAAATTATAGCTTAGGACCTTGCATGATTTATTAATGCGTGATTTTACTGCTATTTAATTAATGAAATTACCCATCACTTCATTTTATAAAAAAAAACGATTCTGGGTAGATTATTATTTACTAATAAACATGCTTAACCTGCTTGTAAATTAACCATGTTGGGTGTTTAATTATTGTGATTGTATTTAACGATTTATCACTTTATAAATTAATAAGGGATACTGTAAAGCCTTATGTAATATTTACTTTAATCTAACATGTAATATAAAAATCTTATTTTATTATTTAGAATACAATTTATAAATTAAATTCTGTTTGTTTAGAGATCAATAGAAATTTAATTACAAATATCTATCTAACTTTTTATCTTTTGTGTTTGTAAATAATTGTTTTTTTTGCAAGATCAATAAATAAACATTAGCTAAAACGTACCACTATCTATTTTATTATTATATTCTATATTATATACTGTAAATAATGTTGTTTATGCAAATACATTTTAAAAATTTAAATCACATAACACTAAAAATTAATAGCTGCAATTTTTTTGTATGTGACTTTGATTTGATTTTAAGCATGATCAAAATGTGTACATCTAATAAGACTAAAATATTTTCACCCATTTTTACTATAATTTATGTTTTAGGAATTAATATAAATTTTAATAAAAATAAATCAAAAATTAAACTATCATTTAGTTACTTACTGAAAGCAGTCACAATAGCAATATATTTTTTCTACGCTTTTAATAGAGTTAGCATGCTAACTTCTAAGTTTACATCGTTCTTAGACAGGAAACACTTGATGCACAATGATGTTTCAGATGTGATTAAAAATCTAACTATCATCATATCATACATATATTTTCATTTTAAAGTATCAATATGTTTGAAAACAATAAATCAAATAAATAACATGCTAAATTTACGCGAGATGCAAAAAGCAAGAATTTGTAACATTGTATTTGCATTAATCTGGGTAATTGCAGTTTTGTCAATTGCATGTGTGTGTTGCTCAACCAACCACAATATGAGCCTAGATAAATAGTAAGATATAATTTTATACTATTAAAAGAAATTTCTAAGTAATTAAATGTGAATAATATATTGTGCAAAACAACTGTATAGTTTTCTCGAAGTAATATGGGCTACAAATTGTTTCGGTTGGCTATTAGCGACACAAATGTTTGTGACTGTCGTCTGCTATTCAATCCATTTGATTGAGAATAGAGTGTTTGCATTGAACCTGAAAACTGACATCAATTTCGAGGAATTGAAGAGAAATTGTGTGAAAATCTCGTATTTGAAAGAATCGATTAACGATTGTTTGGGATTTTTGCCGTTTCTCTGGTTCGCAGAGCTATTCATCTCAACGTGTCTTCGCTTAACACATGTAGTGATTAAAAAAGAGTTGACAATTAATTCAGTCGTTAATTACATATTTGAATACATTATTATCTCATTCTTTAATTTGTTTTATTTGTTTTCAATTCATTACTTTCAGTCACAGAGACCTAGCATTACAAAACTAAAATATCGCCTGGGTAATTTGCCCAGTAATAATCGTTTGCGCATTAATCAGAAATTAATTCTAAAACCATTTGAGCAATTACTTGATACTAATTATAAGGCTTGGAATGTGTTTACAATTGATTGTAAATTTTTACTTTGTTTTCTCAGTTCTGTCGTCACGTTTACCGTTATTTTAATACAACTCTTGCAGGGATAACCAAGCTTGTTTATTATTTATTTTTCTGATAATTTACATGTATTTTCAATAAAATTTAATTTATATATTCAGAAAATATTGTGTAATAAGCAAATGTAATTTAAATGTTTGATTATTTGTTTAACTGTATATTTGCATGGTTACATAATAACAGAATATTTTCTAACATTAAATTCTTATTGTTTAAATGTAAATATAATATTTTAGAAAAGCATTTAATATATTAAACTGGTTAGATTAAATTCAGTTTATTTAAAAATCAATAAAACTTGATTAATTTATCTAACATTATATCTTATGAGCTTAAAAATAAAGTTTGCTACTCTACAAAATCAATTAAATAAATATTTGCTAGCAAAGTACCACTTCCTATTTTGCTTTTATATTATAAATATGTTACTATGATTCGATTTTATGCTTGATTAAAATGTGTGCATCTAATGCGGCTAAAATATTTTCACCCATTTTTACTGTAATTTATATTTTAGGAATTAATATAAATTTTAATAAAAATAAGTCAAAAAGTAAACAATTTTTTAGTTATTTACTGAAAGCAGTCTCACTAGCAATATATTTTTTCTATGCGTATAGAAAAATTTACAGGTTTACTTCTAATTTTACAACGTTCTTAGACAAGAAACACATGAATCATGTTTCAATTGCCATTAAAGATCTAATAATCATTATATCATACTTATATTTTCATTTCAAAATATCAAAATGTTTGAAAACTATAAATCAAATCACAGACATGCTAAATTTACGCGAGATGCAAAAAGCGAGAATTTGTAACATTGTATTTGCATTGATCTGGGTAATTGCAGTCGTATCAATTGCATGCGTGTGCTCCTTAACCAATCACTATATGAATGACCTGGATACATAGTAAGATGTAATTTTATACTATTTCTAAAAGATTTTCTAAATAATTCAACACGTATAATATATTATGTAAAACAACTGTATAGTTTTCTCGAAATAATATGGGCTACAAATTGTTTCGGATGGCTATTAGCGTCACAATTGTTTGTGACTGTTGTTTGCTATTCAGTCCATTTGATTGAGAAAAGAGTGTTTGCATTGAATCTGAAAACTGGAATAAATTGCGAGGAATTGGAGAGAAATTGTGTGAAAATCTCGTATTTGAAAGAATTGATTAACGATTGTTTGGGATTTTTGCCGTTTCTCTGGTTCGCAGAGCTATTCATCTCAACGTGTCTTCGCTTAACACATGTAGTGATTGAAAAAGAGTCGACAATTAATTCAGTCGTTAATTACATCTTTGAATACATGATAATCTCATTTTTTAATTTGTTTTATTTGTTTTCAATTCAATACTTTCAGTCACAGAGACCTAGCATTACCAAATTAAAATTGTGCCTGTGTAATTTGCCTAAGAATAGTCTCTTTCGAATTAATCAAGAATTTATCATAAAAAATTATTATCAATTACTTGATACTAATTATAAGGCTTGGAATGTGTTTACTATTAATTGTAAATTTTTGTTTAGTTTTCTCAGTTCTGTCGTAACGTTTACCGTTATTTTAATACAGCTATTGCAGGGATAATCAAGCTCATTTATTAATTATTACTATGCAGAATGAAATTTCCATTATTGACTCTAAATAGCATATTGTTAGGCATTGGTTTTGCTTTTTTGATGGAACATTTTTCCCCACCGGAAGTAAAATTTATATTAA
>JAQIXC010002567.1:0-10627 GCA_034697605.1 Metabelba pulverosa
AAGACTAAAATGTTAGATAAATTACGATATGAGAGAATTGTAATTTAATAAAAATAACACGATTAAATAAAATGTATACCCGCACTGCTTTATCTTATAAAATTTATACTCATATAAGAAATGGTTAGTTATTTTGAAATATATGCATAAAAACTTAATTTCGACGGAATGTGTCGGTCGGCGCAGTAGGTAGGGGTGAGGGGCGGGTCTCGAGCTAACGGTGCAAAACATATGACGCGTTGTTTTGGTTTGAAGTTTAGGTGAAATCTGAAGTGATTTTGGTTTTGAATCTAATTTTGCGATAATTGGCGACAATTAGCGGCACTTATGGCGAAAATGAGTGCAAAAGTCAGTCCGAATGGGTTCGGAAACGAGAGAATAGATCCGAGACTTTGTTGGTATAGATTGGGCAACAAATTGAGGAAAACTATTAATAAGGCTTTGGAGCGGAAGGCGAATGACTCGCAGGACTCGGATTCGGTGACCGAAGCGGTGACTGCTTTGAAGAATGCGGTCGAAAGCGAAGACAATAACAAACAAATGCTTTCTTACGATACGTTGACTGCAATTCATAAATATTTACAACGAATTGATTCCGAATACGACTTCTATTTCTTTCAACTCCTCGACGAATGTCGAGTCGTTTTACCCGAAACTCGAAAGGTTTGCAATCGATTCCCGCGTTGTTTGCATTGACCACTAATTGTCGTCTTGTCTGCAGAACAAGGAATTGGAGAACCGATTGATTGAATTGAATTGCAAGCAATCGAACAAAGAGTACAATTCGATGACCACTGGAATCCGGCGATGCATTCCTTCGGCTAATCCGAGCCAACCCTCGGCCGACATATCGTTCGGCAGTGAATGTGAGCTCTGAATGAAACCAACATTTGATTAAACCTTTAATTTACCGCTAATTGTGTTTAAATTGACAATCGATTGGCCGAACAGTACGTCAATTGCGTCCGACTTTGATAGCCGTAATCAACGCATTCGTCACAATCGGCGGAACTTTTGTTTTCTGCTATAAAGCCGTCGAATATTCACTGCCGGAGCCACACATCGCAACGGTTCGGCATTTTAGCGCTAATTTGGTTTTACCCTAACTTTCATACCTTTAATGTCGTTTGCATTTCTCGTTTACAGCAAGTCTTGAGCGGACTCTTCGGTGCTCTCATTGTAGCCGTCGCTGAAATGTATTTTTTGGTTCGAATTATTTGAAAGCAATTTGTAGTTCAGTTCAAATATTTATATTTATATTTAGTTTTTAATGAATTTAATCGAAATTTACAAATAATATAATAATCGAGAAATTGATTTCCAAATGAATGACAAATCGAAGTCTTATTTATTGCAAAAGTTTGAGATTCAGTTGATTGTTGTCGTCGTCCGGCAGACCATTCGACGACTCATTGCTGAAGAGCTCGACCGGAACCGTCAGCGGAGTCTTCTCAGGCATAAGCAGAGCCGACGGCTGTCGACGCGATTCCAAATGTCTTTCGAGTTCTTCGGAAGTCATGTGACCGTCGATTGTGTTGTTGACTGACGTCGAGGTATTGGCCGAAGAGGTGCTGTTAATCGAAGAGCATATGAGTGCCGATGAGGCGGTGCTGCTGTTGGACGGCTTCGACAACTGAGCACACGTTGTGACGGAAGAGCTCAACAGCGCTGAAGTCAATTCACTCTTCATTGCCGGCGCTATCGATGAGCTGCTGTTCGGCGCCGAAGAAGTGCTGCAACCGTTGACTTGTGTGGCCGTCGACACCGATTTGGACGGCTTTCCCGTCGAACTACTTCGGGATCGAGTGGTGGCGGAGGTCTGAGTATTGGTCTTCTTCTTCCTCGAAGTGTTGGAAGTGTTGGCAACGGTTTGCGTCTCATTGGCCACACTCTCAGTCGTCCTCTTCTTCTTCGTCTCGAGTTTCCGCGACTCGACCTCCGAATCGCTCGAAAGCGTGTCCTCCGAGTCGGAGGTCGACGACTCGACCTTCTCGTACTGCAGCAGTCGGTCCAAGAGGTAGGACTTGTCGCGACTCACCTGAAGGAGTTGTCGCTCGGCTTTCCTCAGCTCTTCGCTATAGCTCTCACTCTCCTATCGGGCGTTGAATTGCAATGCAATTAGTCTTTCGATTGAAACAAAACTTTGAATTCAATTCAATTCATACGTAAATCAAAATCTTGAGCTTTCGCTTCAAATTCAGGTATTTTTGTTTGTAATCGACTTTATTGTTGGCCCGAAGTTCGTCCGAAATGGGCATTTCGGCCGACGGTCTGATTCGGCCCAATATCCGCTCAATTCACTCAATCCAAACCTAACTCTTCATAAACAACTCAATCGTTATTTTGTTTACTTTGAATCCAAAATAAACAATACATTCGTTCAGAAATTACGTCAAAAATTGTGGAGATCTTGGAAAAGGAATTTTTGACTAAAAATAGAATTAAAAGCGAATCCGAAAAACGTGTTTCGGTTTGAACTCAATATGAGTTTTGCATTCGTTTCGCCGATTAAACACTTTTTGCCTTTAATTCAGTGAAAAGCCATTGATTGCAAACAAACCGCTCGTCTCTCTCTCCGGCCTCTTCTCTCCTCTCCTCTCT
Organism: Metabelba pulverosa; assembly: GCA_034697605.1. Lineage (NCBI taxonomy): Eukaryota > Metazoa > Arthropoda > Arachnida > Sarcoptiformes > Damaeidae > Metabelba > Metabelba pulverosa. Next base: position 2,602 of record JAQIXC010002567.1, read on the forward strand.
CGCAGCCACTCTCACGCTGTCTGTCTGTCTGTCTGTCTCCCTATCGGTCTGTCTGTGAGTGTCTGACTGTAAGCTCTCTATTCATTGATTCGTTCGTCTCTTTAATTACATCTAAACAGCGATTAGTCTTCGCTTTAATCTAATCATCGATTCGATCGATTAGACTATGATTTGTCGACATTTGTATTGAACGAACGAATTGATTAAAATCCGATCGAAATGATGGCCAGAAATCCGGACGTTTCGCATATCAACGAACGAAGACTTCGACCAATTTATGGTGAGTTCCGACCATTTGTTGGCCGTTTTCACAATTAAGCCGTTAATCGATGTTTTGGCCATATATTGAGTGAAACCGACTTAACCCTAATTAGCAAATGTTAGCGAAGTTTGAATTCAGCGATAATTTGCTCTTTAGTTCGGGTCAGTAGTCGGTCTCAAAGTCGGGCTGTTCTGAAGGCGAGTGTAGGCCTGGGGTAGGGCTGGTGTAGGGCCGGCATAGAGTCGATCGAATGGATAATTAAAGTTAATAATGGATTGAATGCACAGATTGTTTAGATAACGGGAATAACAAGAAAGCCCTTCAAGAGGCGGATAAAGTGCTGCGGAAGCAGAAGGACCTGCTTTGCGCCAAAGTTCTGAAGGCACTGGCGCTGCTCCGGATGTCGAGACATGAGGACAGTCTCAACATTCTTCGCGAAGTGCACTCCGACTCACCGACGGATGACTCGACCCTTCAGGCGATGACTATCTGTTATCGAGAACTGCATAAAAGTATTGAATAATTGGATTTAAAATGTTTTGATTCTAAAAGAACTGTTTGTTTTGCACATTACAGTCGAACTGATAGCTCAGGCCTACGAGAATGCCATCAAAAAGGAACCGACGAATGAGGAACTGCACTCACATTTGTTTATGGCTTACGTGCGGTTAAGTGACTATAAGAAGCAACAAATGGCGGCTCTCGGGCTCTATCGGCTCAAACCTAAGAACCCGTATTACTTTTGGGCGGTTATGAGTGTCTTAATGCAGGTATGGCTCATCCACTCCACTGTCATTCTGGTGTCTAAATTGTCTTAATCTAACAATTAGGCTATGGGTGCCAACGACGAAACGATTGCTCAGAAAATCACACTCCCGTTGGCCGAGAAGATGTGCCAAAAGTTTTTGGACGAGAATAAGATTGAAGCCGAGGCTGAGGTCGAGCTCTACCTCTTGATTCTTGAGAAGCAGAAGAAGTTCAAAGAAATGCTTAGTCTTATGGACAGTCCTATTGGTGCGAAACTCACTAATCATTTGGGCTTTTTATCGAAGAAAAGAGCGGATCTCTTGAGACTCGTCGACAGACATGAAGAGGCGTTCGATGTCTATAGACAACTGATTGTCGATAATATCGATCAAATCGACTACTATTTAGAGTTAATCGATATTTCACTAAAATTAGACAATAATCGGTGTAACGACACGAATGAAGAGCCGACACGAAGTGCCCATCACTTCACGTCTCAAGTAATGGCTTTAATTGACGAAAACATTAGGAAAGGCAACGATTCGGTCCATAACTTGACCGCAAAGCCGGTTCAGCGCCAAAGAGGGCCTTATTTAGCGAAAATGGTTTTATTTGAACTGTTGAGTCAACGGCAACGAACTCAGGGAGACGTCGAACACTTGCTCATTCAGATGGCCCACTCGATCACCGATTTATTGTTCGAGTTCTTCGTCGAGTTCGGCTCAAAGCAGGCCTGCATTTACGACATGTTCTATGTGTTCGACAAAACCAGTTTGACTGCAGACGACGTCCAGAAGGTATGCCATTTGACACTTGGGTTGACAATAAGTGAATGTTTTTAACAATTGTCTTGACTTTGATTTCAGTTATTACTGCAAATGAAACAATCGATTTGCACGATATCTGACGAGAGCTCAGACCTGAACGCAATGCACAGACATATGTGCTATTATTACGTCTGTCACTACACGGGCCAACACGACCTACTAAGTCGACAACAGCGCCAACCTCTCATTCAAAGTCTGAGCGACAAATACACCGCTTTTTACAATAATGTTGTGGCAAAAAGCGATTTGACGACCACCGAACCCCAGCCAACCGACCCCTACATTATCCTAATTGCAAACATTCTATTCTTAGGCTCTAATGGATTGGACGACAGTATTGTCATTCAAACTCTAGTTACTCTCGAAACGGCTTTAGCCAAAAGTTCGGCTAATTTTCAATTCAAACTATTGCTAATACGAGTGTATAATATGATCGGCGCTGTCGGCGCCAGTCATGCACTTCTCGAGTCGCTCGACATTAAACACATTCTATACGATTCGCTCGGATATATGTTTGCCAGTCCTCTCATCACTTGCGGGCACTTTATCGCCAGTTCTCAAGTGCTCGGGAATGCCCTTAAGTTCTATTCCGCGAACTTTAAAGACGTAATTCTTTACTCATTTTTGTATTGATTTAATCCTAAATCTAATTAATTGATTACTAATTTGGTTTTGTATTAACTGATGCGAACACAGACTTTGGATTACCTGATCTCGTGCTATAAATTCGGGTCATTTACTAAAGTCGAAGAGATTCTCAAACTAAGAGATCGATTGAACAACTCTTTGCAGTACTGTCTGTCAGCCGTCGAGCGAATGATTTTGGATCTAATTCTGGAAACAAAAAAGTAAAACTCATTCAACAGTTTTAGAGATTAATGTTTTGATTAATTGTGTCGAAAATGTGAACATTTTTGCAGTCATTCGTCGACTGAGAATATAATCAATTATATGGAAATCGATTGCGAAAAAGATAAGTTCGTTTGGACTGAGATCTGCGATAATCGCGACTTCAGTGTCGTTCGAAGTAATCACCAGAAAAACGAACAATTGATGCGCGAAAGACAGTCGAAGACATTCGACGACGAGTTAGTTTGGCTTAAGATTAGAAATTTGATAATTCGAACCATCGCTGCCTCACATAATCTGGTCTCAGACTATGTCCACAAAAAACACATTATTTCTAATAATAACAACGAATCGAACGGAACGGAGAAACGCAATAATATCGACGTTTTAAGCGAACTCTCGCTTAAGTTCAACGAATACATCGATACCGTTCGGCGCTCGAACTTTACCCAATCGCTGGTTAGTTGACTTAAGGCTTAGCTTTTTGCGTTGAACTAATGGTCTATCGATCTAAATATGTTTGACAAACGCAGGTCTCCCTCGACGGCCCGATTCCGTCCAGAATTGCATCGTTTAGTCAATTAAGTCATTTCGAAGTCATCCAGACTTTAGTTCAATTCATTATAAGTCTAAACAATGAACCAAAAGAGCACTTAATGACTATTGACGTCAAATCCGGTGATATTTTTGCCACAATTGTGGATGAATTGGAAGCGACGCTGAAGAAGAGCGGCGACCTATTGTCGATTCGCTCGACTCTCGAGCAGTTGACTAATTGTGTGGAAACGCTGAGTATTTCGATAATATTTATCGGCATTTGTCAGCTGTTTATGAAACACAAAATGAATATTTCGAATAAGAAGATCCGCAAAAAGAAAGACAATTCGGCGACCGATGACTCGATCAACGACTCGTTGGTCCGGATCTACACTTCGCTGTTATCGAAGTTCGAAGACTGCGCTCTTCGCGTCGACAAACTCATCAAAGATATCAATATTTCTGATGCATTCGCCGATCGCTTTCTTTCCACTCAATCATCGGTTTGTTATTTACGGAAAAAACTTTATTTTTATTAAATTTGAATTTTAATTGAATTTCGTTTTATTTTATGATGTATAGGAAAACGAGTCGATTGTTTGTGCGATCAAAGAGAAAGTCGACAAAAGCTACAAACAATCGGTGAAAGAGTTGTCCGAACTTTTGCAAAACAAGTTATTATATCTCCAATCGCTTCAATTCTAACCTCTTTTCTACAATTAATTCATAAAAAGTTTTTAATGCCTTTACAGTCATTACAGGAAATTTTGATTACTTTTCGTCCGAAAGTAAGTTTTTACAGTTGAGTCGAAAACAGTTATCGATTGAAAACAATTGATGCCAAGCATATTTTTACCCAAATCAAATTTTGCATGTGTTTGCAGTTCGGCAAGTTTAATTTTTTAATCTTTGTAGCCATATCTCAAACTCTTAATATATTAACTGTTATTGTTTTATGCGATTAATTAAAGATATTAACTAACATGTTTAATTTTTGTAATTTATAGTTTAGAACTAAATTTTGTTATTAATTTCTCTGAGCTGCGACTTATTTACCTTTAAGTGAAAAATTAATCGATATATTTGTTGCCAATGCTTTCACAAACAATTATTTGCGTTAAATATGCTGGTTATTCATTTGTCTCCGAATGTACTGTATAAATTAACATTTTGATGGATAACAATCGATATTTTCCACAAATGTAATGATTCTATTTTACAAAAATAATACAAAAAAATCGTTAATAACTTATATATGACTTAACTTCTACTGAAATATTAATTAAAAACGAATTTTATATTTGGTATCGATTTAAACGGAAATAAAAGTTTTTATTCAAATGATTTGCAAATAAATCTATTCATTAAAACAAAAAATTAAATACTTGTTTGACTCAAACTTGCAATTATTATCCCAACCAAAATCAATCGTGGAAAATTATCATGCAAAATTATTACGTTGCTGTTAATTAATACAGATTTATTTTTTATGTATTGTACTTTTCATGCAATAAATTGAATTCAAGCGAACAATTTCTGTCGAGATTTGCACATAAACTGCACTTTTGTTCGAAATTATATCTTATCTTCTAATCTGACATTAAATATATAAATCAATTCATTCAACAATTAATTATTTAAATTCTATTTTACGCCTAAATTGAATCCAAAGATGTAAATAATTTGGTAATTAATAATAATAACATGTTTATATCTTTGCGTTGATCGCGATTTATAATACACAGTACTTTCGACAAGGGTTTGGGTCAAAGTTGAAGACTCGCTTCGAAACCAGTTTATTGTGAATTCATTTGAAATCATTAATTGTTTTTATTTTAATTAATTGGCATTTTTTAAACTTAATTTATGAATACAATTCGTTTCAACTTTAGTTATTTGATTAGATAATATGACTAAAAAGTTTTAAACTTGCCAATATATATATTTTAATTTAAAACAAGGTATCAAATTGAATGCTATCAATATAACTTATTTTGTTTATTAAAATTGAGAAAATAATAAAAATTCAACAAGTTACATTGCAATTTTTAGCAGATAGAAATTTAAATAAACGTTGCATTACATGATAAAATTATAAATTATTAGAAATTCTAATTATAAAGAACTAATAATTATATATAAAAAGTGTCATGACAAAGCTTCTGTGTACCTAATAATCTAAAATTAATTCTTTCGATGTTTTGCAATAAACTCTAAGAAAAGTTTGTTCTAATTATAAAAGCATAGATAAACATGTTAAATTTGGCTTAGATTTCGATTTTAACAATTATATAAGATCATTTACATAATTTTATTTTTAATCCAATTTGTTTGCTAGATCGATAATAAATTGCTATTTGATAAATTAATTAAATTCTATCTAATTTCTTGAAATCAATTGAAAAGATTATATGGCTTTCAAAATGATTAGACGATTAAAAATAAACAAAAATCAATAAATCAAACAAAAAATTATTTAATAGACACTTAAATCGGGCGAAAACTAAAAGTAGAAATTAATTGAAAACTCGATTCTTCTGTTTTATTAACGATTATTTGATTTATTTGATTCAATAATTAATATAATTTTAAATTTTAAAATTAATCTAGATCAAAATAATAAAATTTAAATTGCTTTTAAAAACTTTTAAAATTAATTTAATCAATCATTCATATATTGCTAAATAAAGTACCGGTAATACAAATAAAATATGTTTATTCTGTTTTAAAAAATAATTTTTACTTGAAAGTAAATATAACTTTGCTTTATTATATAATTATCCCAGTAAAAAATTATCAAGCTATTTTCGAATAAATAAGTTTTTCAGAATATTTAAGTGTTATCTTATATATCATTGTAAGAGTTTTACAGTACATATTAAATTGTAAAATATAATATAAAATTATTTTCCTATTATACTGCACACTATTTTGTGCTTGAAGTGCAATGATATGTTTTGGTTACATAGAAATTTGTGCAATTGTTTATCTAATAAACTAATATTAATTTCAATTATACATTGTACATACAATTGTATTGGAGATAAAGTAACTAAAATTAAGTGAAAAAACTAATTAGAATCTCAAACATATGGCAATGAGAGACCGTATGACTAACTGCTGTCGGCGTCACGACATTGAATTGCATAACTCGGGTATAGAGTATCGCAAATAAAAAACTGATGGTTACTAACAATTAGAATAAGTCAATACAGACTACTGTACAAGTCAATGATTGGCTTTCAGTTTAAATCCTGTTTTACTCCTAAATAAATTCGAGTGTATATTGAGTTTATATTTCATAAATTTACGATTTGATTGAGTGCTTGTGTTTTGATTGGGATTTCGCAAATATTTTTGCATTGATTAGTCATTAAACCAAAAGTTTTTTCAAATTATTTTCTAAAAACTTCATTATAAAGTTAATCACAAAAGCAGTAATTGATTGTAAATTAAAAACAATTTTATTTATCGATTCAGAACAACAGGAGGACTTGTATTGGAGAGAATAGAGGGAATTCTCGAATGCAAATCGTAAGTCAATCAAACAATTTTCAGCTAAAATTCTTACCACAATTTGGCCCAAATCTTCTCATCTATTCAATTGAAGGCCAATGTCTCTCAAAAATACATGTTTAAATTACAATTTTAAATGTGATAAAATAATATTTTCCCAATAAATTGAATTTTTCGAAAAATGGGAATAAGTTTGAAAGCTATTTAACTACTATTTAAATACCAACTTATCTTATAAATTAAGCATTTTGAACATTGCAAAAATTTAGGAATAGATCCAGGTTAAGTTTATGTTAAGTTAGAAAAGAGTTGGGTGAAGTTTTTAAAACGATTAATACAAATGGAAATACTGTGCGAATGCCGGCGAGTGAGAGAGGGATGGAAAGAGAGCTTCAAATGAGTCACTAATAATGTAAGTATTAATATAATATGCGTCGAGAAGAGCGAAGGCAACGTATGGTGGAGTGAAGGCATAAATGAGTTAACCCAAGCATATCTCGTCGTTCTCTCTCTCAGCGCAGACTTCAATCGAGTATTTGTAGTAATACTGTATTAGCATTACCTGCGAAACACCCGAAGGACACTCCCAGTGCGCGTAATAGCAGTCCAATAGCAATAGGAAAGGCATAGAACAACAAACTGTGCAAAAAAGGGACAATGATTTGTAGAGTCGTTCGGAAAGAGAGAGATGTGTTTCGCCTGTGCTCTGCACCGCACTTGAGAACAGGTACTGTTACAGTAAAGTACGAGCAGTGCAGTCTGCCTGCGCTACGCTACCAGTGCGGCACAGCTCACGAGCTATTCTAACGATCGACACAAGCTTTTCAGCTCTCGTTCTAATGCCTTAAGACTCGACTTGTGCTCAACTTTTTTAACTAAACGTCAAAACTGTTGTATAATTTCGTTGTGAGAAATGTGTGTCGATATGTCCCAACCGTAACCACCGTTTCTCCTAATCATTGTTTTTTGTTTCAATTGTACAAAAACTCGAATTTTCTTCGACGACATAGTTTAAGCACTTTTTCACCGATTCTTTCGACAGGGCTTTGAATTTCGGCGACAAAACTATTTTTAGTTCTCTTTTTGTCGAAACAATTGATGAAAACGTTTTTGGGTTTTAATCGAAAGGGACTGCAAGTGACTCGAAGTGACTCGAAGTGACTCGAAGTGACTCGAAGTGACTCGAAGTGACTACGGATGACATGTGAGGACAGATAATGATGCATCAAATGCAACACAAGAACAATGCGACCGACGCTCAGACCAGAGCCGCGACTCGTGATAATCA
>JAQIXC010002568.1:0-10627 GCA_034697605.1 Metabelba pulverosa
TCGCCGCTAATTTTTGGCATATGTAATGTTAGAATGTATATCTTTAATTTAGCATACAATTAAACCCGATTTGCGAGAACACACTTAGCCCTCCCTACCTGTTAATAGATTCTCAATAGTTAAAAATGTTTTCTTTTATAATAATTAGTAACATACGTACAGATAAACCTGTATATTTTCACACAGTTGGGACCGTGATCTTGGTTGTATGAAAATATAAAATGTGAAAATATACAAGGTATAAAAATTTTAATAATTAATTATTTATATAAAAATAAGATATAAATGATTGAATTAATATTAAATAAATGCTTAATTGTTATAATATTTTACAATATTAGATATAATATAATTATAATATGTTTGTATCTATAATCTGAAAGTTATTAAAAATTATATTTATTCGAGTTATAGTTTTTCTGATTTTAACACATAAAATCTATTTATTAGAACTATATCTCAAATATTATTAGCATGTAATTTGAAAAACATTAAATAAATTTTTACTTTTCATATAATTGTATGCAAAATTCACAAATAAAAGCAAAATGTGAAATTACACAGACACATTTTGTATGGTCTGATTTGTTATATGTGTGTGAAATTGAAAATATAGAATTGTGAAATTAGCACATAGGTCCCAAGTTCGTTTAGAGGTTTTAGGTGAAAATATAGAGGTTGTGAAAATATACAGTGTGAAATTACAGAGGTTTATCTGTATAATCTTTATTATTTAATTTAACTTAGAATTAAAAACACAGCCCTATGCTCAACAATATAAATATTTTGTTGTTACAACAATTGCTTAAATCTAATTTATTATTGTTATAATGTTAATTTTTAAACAATTAATTAAATATATTAAAATTATAATGTTACCGTTGATTTACTTGTTTAAATATTAATTTATAAATATCTTTTGAAAACAAATATATTTTATAAATTTAACCTTATAGGGCTAATTATTAACTAAAAAATATTTATTAGTCATGTCAATAATAACCTCAGCATTGAGTGCTAAGAATGTTTCATGTCCGCCAGCCATTGATTCTACCATGCAATTTCCGTTTACCAACTGTCGAAATTAAAGTAAATACAAAAATAATTAATATGAATAAGCATAAAAAATTTAATTCACATAGAATAAATAAAATAAATATACGAATATATAGAACAATAATAGGGCGTTAAGAATAAAATGCTAAGTGAAATGCTAATTAAAATTCAGCATGTTTATAAAATATTCGATAATTGCAGCGCTATTTAAATACCTGTGAAAGGCCGTAGTCGTGACTGATGTGATTGCGTTTGTCCAACACTTTAATCATCGGCTCTTCGGCCTTCAATAGCAGCAAATCGCCGCTGAATTTGCATTCACTCGCAATCACTTCCGCGTAGTCACGGATTAACTGCAGTTTTCGATAATACGACTCAATAGTGTCGGCGAACGCGCGCCGATCCGAACTGAGCGCCAGTATCTCATACAACATGTCGATTGATTTGCGCTTTTTTGCCGCTTCCGGTAAATCATTTAGCGAATCGAGTTTGATGTCCGTCTGGCCCGATATCATCACTACCAACAAATATGCAATAATTTTATAAATTGCGCACGCTGAGTTTAAATCAAACTTTGTTAACATCGCATATATTTTGATTATAATTTATTTTTTAAACTTTTAGAAAACTTGAATAAAACTTGTATAATAATTAATTTAGTCATTCAATTTAATTGATAAGTGTTTAACTTATTAGGCAAAATTTTAAAATTAAAATCAAATAAGCATCATACCCATCACCATGAATATATCGACCATTTCGGCGCTAATATCGCTAAACAACTCATTGCGCAATAATTCCGTAACGTTTTGTTTGACGATCAGCGGCGACGACTCCCAGAGAAGCAGTTTCGGCCGCCGGCGCCAATCGGCCTGCAATTGGCGGCACATCTCGAACGCGACGACACCGCCGAACGAATAGCCGATTAAATCAAAATTCATGTCGAAATTCGGATACAATTCGTTAATTAAGCGTAAATAATAGTTAGCCAGTTCGCGCATCGATTCGATGCCGGCGCACTCGGTCGTCCAATTAAGCCCGTACACCGGGCGCCGAATGCTCTGGGCAATTTTTAACGTTAGCGCGAATGAGCCCGAATACGCCGGTAATAGTATGATTGGCTTTCCGTCGACCGCACCGTTTAAATGAATGCATTTCTCGCTCGCAATTCCAAATTCCGTATGCGCTTCCTTAAAATACAGTATGTTATAAGTAGGGCCAACACAATTTCATCAATTAACTTTTTGTTCGCATTTTGAGAAAAATATCTTATATAAAAAAGTGGTTTGGCAAGTTTTTTATGTTTGTACTGAAATATAACTTTGTGTCTTGACAACTTTCAATTTCAACATACAAAGTAAGGCTTGAGTGCAAACATAGAAAGCATGCCAAACTACTTTTTTACATTTAAGATATTTATCTCAAAATGCGAACATAAAGTTACTTCAAGAAATTGTGTTTTAGTTATAGGAATATAATATTTGCATGATTAATTATATATATATTACTGGTTGTGAGTGTTTCTGGATTTAAATATTTATATTTATTAAAATATACGTAGTGGAACTATAATTTAAAACAAGACTGCCCAGTATGACGTTAATAGCTTTGATAAAAAGTCCATAATATGTAGCTGGTTTTAATCATTTATTTATTTATTGAGCATATATTGTATGATTTATTAAGCAATCCGAAGCTATACAAAATTCAAATATGATCATGTTAAATATGCCAAATTCACAGATGCACGAGTAAGCTATACAAAAACTTCACAGGTGCTCAAGTAAGGTATACAAAATTCAAATATGATCATGTCAAATATTCCAAATTCACAGATGCACGAGTAAGCTATACAAAAACTTCACAGGTGCTCAAATTGGCGCGCTATTAATATAACGCTAAAAGTGTGCATTTTTACAAAACTCCCCCTAAGTACAACAGCCGTCCAATCCACCAGCCCAATGCATTTCTTATGGCAGTATACACTCTAATAATACATACCATCCACCAATGTGTTCCATTTGTAAGCCATCTCAAATTGGCGCGCTATTAATATAACGCTAAAAGTGGGATGAAGGTGAATATATATATACCTTTTCTTTGCTTGCAGCCATCAAAGCTATTAAAAAACTAGTATGATTTACTTAGTTTTCAATGTTTATGCTATGTATCTTTAAGAGTTTATAATCCTTAAATGTGCATGTTAATTTTTAAAACCCTTCTATTGTAGTTATTTTTGCATAAATACTCGTACATGTTATGTGGAATAACATGCGCAATTTAGTTTTAAAATTATATATCAAACACATGTTTAATTATATTACCGGTAAGATATCGCGAAAATTATTTTTCTCATTGATGTCGATAATCGCGCCGATCGTCAGCTCGCGTACGGCCGCCGGCGAGAGCGCGAGCCGACACTCGCGTTCGATCGCCTGCCGAATCTCGACGACCATCAGCGAGTCCATACCCAGCGACACGAGTTTCGTGTTCGGCGCGATGTGCGCGCAGTCGTCCAACCCGAGTATGTGTCCGACTTTTTCTAATAGATTTGCGCCGCTGTCTCCCATCGGCTTTTTGCTAGCGTTTCCAATATGATAAATTTAATTTTAAACTTTTTAATACAAAAAAAAAATTATATAATTTGAAAAATTTATAAAATTTTAAAATAGAACATATTAATTTAATCTGGTATATACGCTGTTTTTAATAATATAATAAAAATTACAGCACTGATAAGTAATATAGTAGGATGAGCAAAAATTATTAGTCTAGTTACTAGCAAAAATTAATATGTAATATAAATAAATAAAATAATTATAAATGAGCTAATATAAATATTAAATAAAAATGATAAAACTTAATTTTTAAATGTGTGCTCTAGAAATAGACGATAATGTTTAATTAATGTACTTTTTATTAAATAATTATTTTAAATCTATTTATTTTCTATATACTATTTTTATAGTAATAGGCAAACTTGATTTAAAATCAAACTATACTAATATATGTATGGGCTGTTTATTCAATTTTTAAGTCACGAGATATTTGATGAGATATCGATAACTGGAATGTAGTTGTTAAATTAATCCTTAATGCCATCTACTCAGCTGCAAACATTACTATAACTCATTGAGCGGCACGGGTCTAGTACGATCTTACTGAAAGTGGCACCCGGGTGCCACTTTTTGCTTTCGCATTTATAGAGAGTTTTTGCATGCTTAAAATTTATTCGTAAACATGAGTACAATAAAAGATGAGTTGAAATAATAGTTAATATTTGTATTATAAATAAACTCAAATCGACTAAATTATTCATAACTTCTAACAAGTATTTTGATTGGAAGCTAACATATGACTAATACATTGCTTCCAATCAGAAGACTAGTTATATGTTTGGGTCAAATAAGTCGTATTGTGTTTCACAAATGTTTACACTCTAAACACTGTATAATTAAACTAAATATGCAAATTGTTATATAAATTTATTTTTAGTCTAGCTCAATTTTACATTAATAACGAGGTGAATTGTTTCATAATATTTTTAAAATTATAACCCATGGTCTAGTATATGGAATTTATATCTATTGTGGTTTACCCGCTAAAGGGCTCCAGAGTATAAAATTTCAAAGGTGCAATATATGACATATATACATTAAATCCTAATAAATCAACCATGCTGATTACGAATATGAAATCAGATTTTAATTATCTCATCAAACAAACAAAAATTGCACGTGATAAAGTAGATAAATCAACTATATACAAATACAGTATTACGTGTATATTTTAGATTTGTTTTTGTAAGTATTTTAGTGCGTTTTTAGTCAAAAAATTAAAATTATACGCGTTTTTCGATTGGAAAAAGCATCATGAGTTAAGTGGTGTAAGTTAAAAAGCTGTAGCTTTATAAGTTTTTAAGTCTAATTAGTTAATGCTGACTGATAATATATCATAGGAGGGATGCTCATGGTACTTTGCAGTTTACAAAATTGTTAAAATCGAGATATAGTATAATGACAATAAATCTTAATCAGATTATAGTATGATTAATTTTGAAATTATAAAATAAATAAATAATTGATATATTATCTTATAATAATATTAAATATAATAAAATAACAAATTTAAAAAAAACATCTGATTAAACTTGTAATTTTAAAACAAATGTCATACTTATGGCGCACGTAAATAAGATTAATAGCGCGCTTCGACTGTAGAACCGCGTTCAACGTCGACAAACACGAGTGCATTCGCTGCGCAACCATTCCACGTATAACCTCGTTATACGCGCCGGCACTTTCGGCGAGCACACCGACGTCGCCTACCATTCCCCACTGTATCGATAGCGCGTGCAATCCGTCGGCGCGGCGCCGCTCGCAGACGCGATCCATCGCCGCATTCGCGTAGCCGTAGTTCGTCTGACCGACATTGCCGCGGCTCACGACCGCCGACGAGAACGCGACAAAATAGTCCAACTGCGGGCACAGGTGGCGCGACACGACGTCCAGGTGCGCGAGCGTTACCGACTTGCACGCGCGTACCGCCTCGAACGCGGCGACGCTCTGCTCGGCGAACATGCCGTCCGACAGATGCATCTGCAGCTGAAATATACCGCCGATTTGTGGCGCCATCTTTAGCGCGCATTCGACCAGTTTCTCGACGCCGGCAATGGTCGCCGTATTGTCGAGCGATATGCGAATCGTTGCGCCCGATTCGGCAAATGAGCGCATTTTGAGCCGTTGGTACGCGTCGCGGATGCCGGCGCGCGATGTAACCATAAAATGCTTGGCGCCCCTCGCGATCATCCAGTCGATCAGCTCTAACCCGAATCCGCCCAAACCGCCGCATATTATATACGACTTATTCGGGTAGAAAACCGTTTGACCGATGGCCAGCATTCGCGGTATCACCGGGCTGTGCGCGCCGGTAGGGCATTCATCGCGGATACGCACGAGCACTTTGCCGACGTGTCTGCCCGACGCCATATACCGGAACGCGTCCTCGCATTTGTCGGCTGCGTATACGGTTCGGTTGAGCGGTCGGACGACGCCCGCGCCGATGCCGTCCCTAACCAATTGCCAAATTTGTTTCGATATATTACGCGATTTTTGCGTTTGTTGTTCCGCCGAAACGAGTAGCGCGTCCAATAGTATTGAGTGAAACGTTTTGTTTCGTATTAGATTCGATGTTTCTGTTTACAATGATTTATTTTGTTTTCAATTTGATTTTATTCAAATACTTAAATTATTTTTGCCATAGTTTTTTTTTTGTTATATTAAAATGAGACAATTGCATAAGCTAAACAATCATTATAAACTAAGAAAATGTAAAAGACTACCTTCAAATGTTATTTCACATTGTACAAAATTAATAACAAAATAATATTTAACTAATACTTGTATGCAATAAATTACTTGTAAAATATTATTGTTTATGTGGATACTTTAATTTATACATTATACACGCATGTTATCGCTTTAATATATTAACAAATAAATATTCTTCAGTATGGTAAATACTAACTTTGTTTGGTAAATTACTAACTTGGTAACTTTGTTTTGTAAATTGTAAGTTATCAATGATAATTTATAATATTTATATTTTTATTATAAATAAATGAATATGTTACACCGACCTAATTGAGTGTTGTTATACATGTCATACTTTCCAATCTCGAGGAACCGGCCGTTCGTTGCGAGACATTCGAGACTCGCCGTCAGCTTCTCGTCGGACAACGAGTTAAGTACGACATCGACGCCCGCGCCGTTCGTTTCGCGCATTACATGCGCTTTGAACGTTAAGTCGCGCGACGACGCGAACTGGCTTTCGGTTAACTGCGGGAATAGTTGGCGCAAATACGCGCGCTTCTCAGCCGAGCCTACGGTTAGGTAGAGCCGGCACTTATAGCTCAGGCAGATTCGGATGGCCGCCTGGCCGACGCCACCGCTCGCCGAATGAATGAGCACTTTCTCTCCGGTTTGCAGTTTTCCCCGAACTATGAGCGCGTAATATGCGGTCGCGTAAACGCACGGAACGGTAGCAGCGTCTTCGAGTGACCATTGCTCGGGCACCGGCCAGACGAAGCGCCGATTGTCCAGAACGCAGGTTGTGGCCAACGCGTTCGACGTGGTCACCGCCATCACTCTCTCACCATGCTCATTTATGCCGGTAAACTCGAAGCCGAGCTTACTATCATTGGCACCGCCGGCTAGTCGACCTAAATTCAAAATTATTTTAGAAACTATTAACGCTAGAGCATTCTAATTATTATTATTAGACTTGGGACATTTTAGTCAGAAATGATGTGCTAGATTAATTTTTAACTATAAAGCCCTCTAGCGGGGCCCTCTAAGCATGAGTAAAACAATCAACTATACTGTAATTAATACTGTAACTTTGTGTAAATTATGTGCATATTTATATTCACATAATTTTTAGTTTCTTGTTATTAATGCTTGTTTTAGTTTGCAGTGAGATAAGTTCGTTTTACTAATATCACAAATATAGTTACTAGACAGAATACTCGGTAAAAAATTACTTTTTGTTAACATGTGAGTAAAAATTTCGCTTTCAGTATAAGTTCTAATATAAATAAAATTTAATAAAATAAAGATAATCTAAATATTTGTATGTTAAATATTATTAAGTTGAATATTGTTATATCAAATAACTGGACAATATTCGACATAACAATATTCGACTTAACAATATTCGAATTAATAATATTTGACAAAACAATATTTGACTTAACAATATTCGACATAATAATATTCAGATTATTTTTATTTCATTAAATTTTATTTATTTAGCACTTATACTGAGGGCAAAATTTTTACCCACATGATAACAAAAAGTCATTTTCTTACCGAGTATTCAGTCTAGTAATTACTAAAATGCATAATGATAATAATTTATTTAAGCTATTTTGTATAAAAATTACAATAGACGTTAACGTGATGATTTATTTAATAGTTATCAGTTTTTGTAGGAAATTTCTAGTAATTTTTCTAATAAATCTAGAGTAACTGGGTAACTTAAACATTCCCGGCACTAGGCTATAACCATTCATTAGATATTCGCGCAATCATGCACAATTTCCAAACTATCAGAAAATAACTATTTGAATATTACTGAAAAAATAAAAATATTTTTGTAAAAAAATTATTTAACAATAATTAATAAATAGCCAGTTGCTAACTCACCGGTGGCTAACATAATATCTTTAAAATTAAGCGCCGAATAGTAGATGCGATACATCATCTGCCGCTCATTACGTCCAATCGGCCAATACTTGTGCGAACACTCGAACCACTGGAATGAACTCAAATCGCCTTTCATTGCATTATTGAGATAACAGTGTTCCGTACGGACGGGTTCGGCGCCGTCGCGACACTCCGACACTTTATAATATCCGCTACTCTCGCCCTTAATCACATTCACCCGTAGGTCAGTGCGAATAATCGCGTCCAACATCTCATTCGGCCGACCTGTGTCGCGCAACCAATCGATAGGCTTATTATTCGTATTAAATATAACGCGAATGCGATCGCCGTTCGGCTCGAGGCGTAAGCAGTTATAAAAGCCGAGAATACCGCCGAACGGGTCGTCGTTCGCGACGAGCCATACGCTCTCGGCGTTCGGCTTCCCGTCAATCGCTTTCAGCGCGTTTTGCAACTCTCGGATCCAATCGTTGAAAGCGCCGGTTATGTCGACGAATACCTGCTTCGCGAGCCGTGTGTCGGCGTTCGGCTTCCGTAAGAGTACGGCGATTGCGCCGAATCGGTTCGCGTAGTTGCCGACGAGCGCGAAGCCGAATGTCTCGGCCATTGATATAACCGATTCGCTCGTGACTGTTGACTGTTCTAGACTGTATAAATTGCAAATCGTCCGTTCGGCAAATGTGTGCGCATTTCGGGCCACGACCAGCAAAAAGCCGTTGCGCTTGAGTCGCGCGTAGAACGCGCCGAACATTACGCGCGCGTCTAATACGCGTTTATCTTTCGATGTGAAACACGCGTTTTGATGCTTGTATACGATTAGATCTAATTCGCGCAGATTCGACGGTAATGGCGCCAGGTCGTAGTCCCATTTTTGTACGTGAATATCGCGGGTAGTAAGCTCGGGCAATTGTTCGGGTGCCGAATGCAGCAATGTATAATTTATGCGCATATCGTCCTCATATATAGAGCCGGCATTCATAAGCGCCGAATGCATTAACGCTGTGCTGTCGTTCACTTCGAGTACAGTCGCGTCGATCGAAGTCTGGTTCTCGTAGACTGTCATCAGAAGCGGTTCCACAAACCGCCGGTTATTGTGCGAATTGATTAGCAAATCCGAGTCGAGTTTTTGCCGGCCTATTAAATCTAGCACGTTGTTTTTACTTGTATTACAGAATTTAGCCAAGTGCTCAAACAACCCGCTTTGATCTGTTGGCGCATAAGACCGCACCACGTTAGAACAATTTGCTAATATTTCCGCATCAATTGCTTTGAATGATTTATTGCGAGTATTATCTAAACAAGTTAGTTTATTTGATATTTCATTTGCCAATCGATCGCACGCTTTGCTGTATTCGATTAAATCGTTTTGATTATCAGCGCAAACGTCGCGATCGACATACGGTGCGAACGCGTAGTGTCCGACCGTTGCCTTCGGTGCGCTAACATTGCGCGGAATGACATTCGTTTCGACGCCCGATATCTCGACGCCAACCGTGACTATCATATTGAGATCGCGATCGTAAACCGCGTCCAACACCCGATTGTCGGCCATTTGTTTTAATGCAGTTAATAGAACGCGCGGCGCGATTCTTAGCGCGTGTATGCGCACCGGCACGTGCAGTTGATTCGATTGCGAATTAACCAGCATTAACTGGATCAAATTATCGACAAATGTTACCCAGTTATTTGTCCACTCAACGCAGCCGACGACACCGCTTCGGCAACTATACGCTTCCCGAATGAGTTGAAACGCTTTTCCGTAGTCATAGCCCCGAAGTCGAAACAGTTTATACATGTCTTTCGCTGTTAAAACAATCGCATCATTCGCTTTGTCGTCGCGCAAATTAGCATGTAGCAAGTATTCGAATTTGCAATTCTTGTCACTGAGCAGCGGTACGACGGTGCCGCGGACCACAATAGAACCGCTCTCTGTGATCGAAAACTGGCCGCTGCGGTCGTCGAACGCAATGTCAAATATTATTTCGTCGATATCGGCGATAATAGTGGCTGTTTTGAACTCGACGTTCCGAAACTCGACCGACATGTCTGTCATTTCGCGGCCGTAATAGTCGGCGATTTGTTTCCACACCAATAATAGATATCCCGTCGCCGGGTATAGGCTTTTGCCGTCGAGTTTGTGGTCGAGTAGATAGGCGTTTGATTTGTTCTAAATTGCGTTAAATTATACTGTTATAGTATAGCCAAGTTACTAATTATTAATGTATCTTTGTTTTTAATATGAGTTTCAGCTATAAATATTATTTTAAATTAAACAAGACTGCCCAGTATGACGTTAATACCTTTGATTCTAAGTTCATATTATGTAGCAATAATGTTTAGATTTATTA
>JAQIXC010002569.1:0-10624 GCA_034697605.1 Metabelba pulverosa
TTCGAGTGCAAATAGCGCAAACCCCGACACATACCCGCAACCCAAAAGTGCAGCTCCCGTTCCGCGAATAACTGGCCGTTTCGCGATTTGTCGAGTATTGTCTGGATAAGTGTCGGCCCGTTTGCACATTCCATAACAATATAGACGTTCGGCTTCGACTCACTGTCCATTGGCGGCCATATCTTAAGCACATTGTAGACCTCGACTATGTTCGTGTGCCGAAGCGATTGTAGCATGATACCTTGTTCATCGGTTATGTTGTTGTAATTCGATCGAAACGACTTGATAGCGCACGGCTTACCCTCAAGAAAGCGCTTGAGTATCGGCGGCTCACTATTGATGACCTCTACCCGTTCGCCCGCAAACTGTTCGCCGATTTCGTAGTATTTGAAGGCGTTTTCAGTGCACTCGCCGTAGAAGACGTGTCCGAAAAACCCGGAACCGATGTGTTGTTTCACTTCATAACCCTTCAAACGTAGCCCTCGCCGGTAGTGGTCGGGTAGTTCGGGCGTTTCCTTCTGCTGTCCCCACTCTGCCATATTTTTTTCAAATGAACAATGTAGTTTTAAACATTGTAAATTTTTCAAATTATTCCAATGTTAATTTATTGATCACGTGATTTTAATAATCCTATTGTTTGAACAAAATATAATTTATATTTTTATTTCTATTTTTTTTATTACATTTTAAATTTCTTAGCAAGATATTTTTTAGCTTAAATTTTAAATTATAGCACAAATATCAAGACATTTGTTAGAATGCATATTTTGATACATGTATTTTGGCTTATATTCTTTATCAATGTATCTATTTTTAATTTGAAATTGTTGTAAAAATAACAATGCATCAAAAATATTGATGCATAACGATAGTTTTTATTTTTACATTTATTAAAAATATTATGTTTAATTTTTACCATTTTATATTATTACAAAATTTCAAACAAATACATTAATCAAGCACGTTTATTTATTATTAATCAACACTTCCTGTGCCGCTCGGGCCAGGGAGATTAGACTGAGCGGGTGCGCCGCGCTCGGCCAGTTTAGCAACGGTGGGTAGCAAGTAGGTGCACGCGTCCTCCAGGTTCGCGTAGCCGCGGCGACACATCTTCCGCAAAATCATTGTCAGCACAGCGTCGACGCCGGGCGTCGTAATCGCCGCTCCCTTTCGCATGCGTTCCAACAAATCGCCGAACTTCCCGACATCGGCCCACAGCGAGTCGGGGTCGGCGTAGTCGTGCGCCCACCCGAAGTCGACCAGCTTGACCACATCCCCATCGGCGCCCGTATGCAGCATCACATTGCACGCGTTCAGGTCATTGCGAATCACGCGCTGCCCGTGCAGATAGCGCATACCGGCGCACATGCCCTCGAACCAGAACCGCAGCTCCCATTCGGCGAACTTCTGGCCCGCGTTGATTTTGTCCAGAAAGATCTGGTGCAATGTCGGCCCGTTCGCCCACTCCATGACGATGAACGTGCGGGCGCCGATCTTGAGCAGGTCGTAGATCTCGATGATGTTCCGGTGCTTCAGCTTTTGCATGATCTGCGCCTCCCTGTCCGATACGCCGTGGTTCAGTAGCTTGATTGCGCATGGTTGGTTTGTGAGCGCCAGTTGCGGGAATTGCGGTAGGTTGTGCTCGTATTGAACGGCCTCTTCCGGCGCGAACTGTGTGCCGCTCGCGTAGTCTTTCTTGGCCGCGCCGTTGCACACGCCCCTGTAGACGTGGCCCTGTGCGCCCGACCCGGCGTGCGCTCCCAATTCGAAACCGCTTTCTTTCAACTTCTGGCGCTCAATGCCGCTGATCACGGGCTCCATGTTATCACTAATTTTGGCCGATTTGCTTACCGTTATAACATGCTAAATTTTTGTGAGTACTGTATTGTTGTTTTCAGAATTATATCCATTTTTAAATTGTTAATTTTTTATTTCTATATATTACGTAATAAATTTTTATTAAAAATAACTAGCTAGTAAAAAGCATTTAGATTGTTGCAATTATATTCAAGCGATTGTTTAATGATTATTTTACATAATTATTTTAGCCACGTGTCTTTTTCATAAATCAATTTTGACATTGATGCAAAATTACCTGTGCAGAAATATACCTGGTAATGATATTTTTTAGTTCAATATAACTTTATATTTGCAAGTCGTATTCTAAATTAGATTTGTCAATTATTACTAATTTGCTTGCTATATCATAAATCAGTGGCACAGGCAAAGTTCATTAGGTAAATTTCGGAATGTCCAATCACATGGTTGTTTACTAAACTTGCCAGAATATTTACTTACCCTTCCATTTGGGTGCTGAATTAAGTGTAAACATAGATTTTAATTGTAAGCATGATACAATTAAAACAACTAAAATTTATTTGATAATTTGCAAAGTAATTCCACGCGATTACCATGTATAACCCGAATACCAACGGGACAGTTGGGGTAGAATCGAGTCGGATGTGGGTTTGGTGCGCGGAAACATGGCCAGGAGTAACTGCATGTTAGTGCGCGCCTGGGCGATGGTGTCGAAGTAATCATTACGCATATTGTCGACAATATCGGCCAACCACTGCTGCACTACCGGCCGCGATATCGACGCCATTTTTAAAACAACACTAAATAAAGTGCCCAATCGTTTGACATCCCGGCGCAACACATCGGGCGCGGCGTTCTCCACCGCGCACCCGAAGTCGACCAACTTGACCCGCGTACCATCCGCATCCCTGTGCAGCATCACATTATCCAGACTGAGGTCCAGGTGCGCCACGCGCTTGGAGTGTAAATACATAACGCCGTCCAATATACCTTCGAACCAGAACCGGAGCTCCCATTCCGCAAACCGTAAGCCGTGTGCGCTCTTCTCGTTCTTGGTCTGCAGTAGAGTTGCGCCGTTTATCCACTCCATGATCACGTAGGTGTTGACCGAAGGTGTTTTCCGCTCACCCACTGGCGCCAACATGTTTGGGTCGGGTTCTGGATCGACTGGTTCCTCCTCCTCGACCACCTCTTCGTAGGCTTCGACCGCCGGAAGAGTTACGGCCCAAGCGTTTGAATTGAAATCGAAGTGGACGTTCCAATCCGATTGATGTTGGACTTCGTATACGTCCGTCGGGTCGTATTCAAAGATCCGGACCACAGCGTATACTTCGACGATGTTCCAGTGCGACAGCCCGAGCAGTATCTCCGCTTCGGCCAGCGATATGGGCCCGAAGCCCGTTTTGAACAACTTGATTGCACACCACATGCCCGCGAGCGGCCGCTCGACCAATAGTTGCGGGTTGTATTCAGACCGGAGGACGTGTCCGCCCGGAAACGCGTCGACGCTCTCGTAGTGTTTGACTGCATTGGCGTTGCACTGACCCGCGTATACCCAACTGTGGTTACCCGACCCCATCACCCGCCCGACATCGAAGCCCATGTCGTGCAACACCTCTTTGTCGTAGTCGGGCACTGCCGGTGCCATGCTCAGATTGTAGCCGATCATCTTGCTGTTGTTTGCAAAATATCCTGATTATGTCAAATGATTTTTTTCCGTAAACCAGTCATTATTGTAATTTTTGAAAATGTATTTTAAAATAAGTTGTTAACAATTGTTATGCTATTGCTGGAGTATGAAATCACCAAGCAATTGTTATATTATTATAATTTTTAAAGAATTAATATGTAAAAATAATTGTAAGTTAAAATTTGGTAATATGCTTAATAATATTTTGTTAAAATAAATATATATTTAATATAGCAATTTTATAATCACACATAGTATTTTATTTTCAGTAGCTAATTAAATTACATAGTATATTAAACTAATTAATAAATAACCAAGAAATTTTATTGGCTGTCTATTTTTAGAACTTATTGCTGTCCGTCGTAACCAATTGAGCCAAGAGTGGCAACAAGTGGTCGCACAGAAGGCGTCGATTTACACATAAGAAGATTCCCGAATATCGGCAATGATTTGCTACAACTACTCGTTGGCGGCCGAGTCGGCGATGAAAGTGTTGGCCCGAATGCGCTTAAACACAGTTCTCAATGATTTGACGTCTTTGGCGCTTAACGTACTGAACTCGTCCTCCGGAGCGCAACTAAAAACTATAATATTAACAAATCGATCGCCGAAAATCGTGTGCAGCATAACATTCCCCGAACTGAGATCCCTGTGCGCGATATACTTTGAATATAAATACCGCAATGCCCCGATATATACTCGTAACCCAGCACCGTACCTCCCATTCCGCGAATAACTGGCCATTTCTCAATTTGTCTACTATAGTGTCGATAAGTGTCGGCCCGTTTGCACATTCCGTAATGATGTAGGCGTTTGGCTTCGACTCGCTGTCCATCGGCGGCCATATTTTAAGCACATTATAGACCTCGACTATGTTCGTGTGCCGAAATGACTGTAACATGATACCTTGTTCTTCGGTTATGTTGTTGTAATTTGACTGAAACGACTTGATAGTACACGGCTTACCCTCGAAAAAGCGTTTGATTATCGTTAGTGTTGATAACGACTACCCGTTCGCCGTATTCGTAGTATTTGGCGGCGTTTTCAGTGCACTCGCCGTAGAAGATGTGTCCGAAAAATCCGGAACCGATGTGTTGTTTCACATCTATATAACATCTAATAGAGAATATACTTCACTGTATATTGATTAATATAATTTTAGCATTATCGTTGAGGTTTTACGGTTTATAATTTACATCATACTGATTACCAAGTTTGTTCATTGTATGTGAATTATTTGCAAACATTGCAAGAACAAAACAATCACTAAAAACATGCCACAATCTAGAATTTATTAGATAACTTGCACATCTAACAAAGATGTTGGCATGTTTACCACATATACCAGCTATGGATTGAGTCGACTACTGGGGCGGCGGCTGCAGCTGTTCCAGGAGTGGTCGCAAAGCATCCGCCGCTTCGCCAACGGTGTGATAGGTCCCGATGTGCATATGGCGGACAGTTTCCCCGAGCAGGTGCCGCACATGCGGCGGCGCTTTCTTCAGAATGTCGTCGAAACCCGAACCCAATCGCTTAACATCGGCGAGAATCGCGTACGCGGGCGCGTTACGTACCATCGTCCCGAAGTCGATAAACTTGACCACGCGCTCGCCGGTCTCCTCCTCCTCGTGCCACATCACGTTGCCCGTGTTAATGTCGCCGTGCGTGACGCCCCGCCCGTGCAAATATCGCAAACCCGCGAGCATACCTTCGAACCAGAATCGCAGCTCCCCGTCCCCGAATAGCTGGCCGTGAACTTTCGCGGCGATCGTGCGCGTCAGCGTCCACCCGTTCGCCCACTCGTAGACGATGAACGTTCGTTTCCCGATCACGATCACCGAGTAGATCTCGACGAGGTTCCGGTGCCGAAGCCACGGCACGATTTCCGACTCCCGGTCCGTTAAGCCGTCGTTCAGCAACTTGATGGCGCACCGCTGGCCCGCGAGCGAGACAATCGGCAGCTGGGCCAATTTTTGCATGTTTTTCTCGTGTTCGGTGCCCACGAATACGCGGATACCGCGCAATGGGATGCATTTCTTCCACGACTCTTCGGTGCACATGCCCTGAAAGACGGCGCCATCCGAGCCGCGCCGGATGAATAGGCCCATCATGAACCCATCTCGGCGCAACCATTTCCACTCAAAATTGGTGATTTCCGGCTCGGCCATTTCGCTCCCGGTTGCTTGCTAAATTTTAATGAAAAATTTCCCGCTTGTTTTACATTTTATCAATTATTTTACCATGAAATTAATTGTTGCGTAAATTTTATTTTGTAGTTTTTATTTTGTAATTATAAGAATGTTTAATTCTATCATGTCCACTGCGTTATATGATTAAAATTTTAAAGTGCTTTGAAAATTAGCAATGCAAATTATAAATTTTGATTGATATATTTTCACCAATTACTCTTATATTAATTTTAACATTAGATGAATTAGTAAACTATGCAAAAACATGCCTGGTAAAAATTATTTTTAGTTCAATAAGTTTTCATGCTTTTAATTTTAATTTTACATGTCAAGTTCGAGCCAAATATTGTTAAACGTTAATTTGCAATGTATTAAAATATTTACAAAATGGCCAGATATGGGGTTAATAAAACCTATTTCAAACTAATTTATTCAATAATTTACAAAGCTATTCTCGACATTACCATGTATACCACGTATACCAGCGGTACAGTCGACGTGGAATCGAATCAGATTTGGCCGGAGTAGGCTGAGCCGTTGACTGGCCAGGGAGATTGGGTTCAGCCGGCTCGCCGAGCGCAGGTAGTTGAGCGACGACCGGCAGCAGTTCGGCGCACACGTCCTCAATGTGGCCATACTTTCTATCAATCATATCGCCGATAAGTCGGTTCAGCTCACGGCGAACGCCGGGCGCCGAGAT
Source organism: Metabelba pulverosa (assembly GCA_034697605.1). Taxonomy (NCBI): domain Eukaryota; kingdom Metazoa; phylum Arthropoda; class Arachnida; order Sarcoptiformes; family Damaeidae; genus Metabelba; species Metabelba pulverosa. The sequence goes on from JAQIXC010002569.1 coordinate 6,398, forward strand.
GGCGGCGTACTCCCAAATTCGCTCCAGTAACCCACCGAACTCGGCCACTTCGGCTCGCATCGCGTGGAAGTCGGCGTTCTCACGCGCCAACCCGAAGTCGACAAACTTGACCACATCTCCGCCGGCGCCGGTATGCAGCATCACATTACCCGGGTTCAGGTCGTTGTGAATGACGCGCTGCCCGTGCAGATAGCGCATACCCGCGCACAGACCCTCGAACCAGAACCGCACCTCCCCGTCTACAAACTTCTGGCGCTGTCTCATTTTATCTAATATTAACTTGCTCAATGTCGGCCCGTTCGCCCACTCCATAATGATAAACATACGGGCGCCGACTATGATCACGTCGTAGATCTCGGTGATGTTTCGGTGCTTCAGCTTTTGGAGGATCTGCGCCTCCTCGTCCGATTTGCCCTGGTTCAGTAGCTTGATGGCACACGGCTTGTTCGCGAGCGCCCGTTGCGGCAATCCTGGATTATTGTTTTCGTATTGAACGGCCTCTTCCGGCGCAAACCGTGTGCCGCTCGCGTAGTCTTTCTTGGCCGCGCCGTTGCACCTGCCCGGGTAGACTTGGCCCTGCTCGCCCCACGCGATCCGCTTTCCGATTACATCGAATCCTTCTACACTTAGCGCGTGACGCTCGACGTCGGTGATCTTGCTATTCATCTATTTATTACCGCTTGTCAAGTATTATTTTGCATTGCTGATTTTAAATGATTTCAATAATTGCATTTTTATTTGTATTTGTTGAGTGATATAATAATAGAAATTATTTACTGCAAATTATAAAAATTTAGATTGACGCGTTGTTATTTTCAAACGATTGTTCCATGACTATTTTTGCAAAAATATTTGACGTGTTTTCCGCACGCATTGTTATTATCAAGCAACAATTAATGAAACATTCAATATTTTACTAGGCAAATTTGAGGTGCCTACAGGAAATGCCCGATTTATTGTAACATTTTCAATTTTAATTTTAAAATTTTATCAACATTTAATATGTTGCTAAAATAAACATGCAACAACATGCCTGTTAAATATATTTTTGTTTTTAATTTGAATTCGATAAATACGATACTAATTAAATAAATTATAAATAATAATTGAATAACAGTGATAAAAACATGCCACAATTGATTTATCTATTATATTTTCAAGCTATAATGTAAACTACATATTATTTTAAACTAATTTATTAGGTAATTAGCAAGCCCATAGGCGACATTACCATGTATACCACGTATACCAGCGGTATAGTCGACCTGATATCGAATCAGATTCGGCCGGAGTAGGCTGAGCCGTTGACACGTCCTCTTCGGCCTCTTCGCCGAGTTCGGCTAATTGGGCGACGACGGGCAGCAGATCGGCGCACACGTCCTCAATGTGGCCATAGCCGCCGCCAACCATTGCGTCGACTATTCTTCGCAGTTCATCGGCAACACCTTCGGCGGTAATCACGGCGTTGTCCAGAATCCATGCGAGCAGTTCGCCGAACTCCTGGACATCATCCCTGTAGTCGAAGTAGTCAACGTCATCGCGCGCCGCCCCGAAGTCGATAAACTTGACCACATCTTCGCCGCTGTCGTCGTCCCGGTGCAGAATCACATTACCCGCGTTGTAGTCGTGGTGAATGACGCCGCGCGCGTACATGTAGCGCATGCCGGCGCACATGTCCTCGAGCCAGAGCCGCACCTCCCATTCCTCTAACTTATGATTGGGTTTGTTGGCGACAAGGGCGCTCAATGTCGGCCCACTCGCCCACTCCAGTATGATGAACGTTCGGCCGCCGATCTTGAGCACGTCGTACACTTCGATGATGTTCCGGTGCTTGAGCTTCTGGATGATCTGCGCCTCCCAGTCCGACATGCCCGCGTACATCATCTTGATCGCACACGGCTTGTTCGCAAGCGTCAGTTGGGGCCATTCGGGGTTATTGTTCGCGTATCGAACGGCCTCTTCTGGCGCGAACTCGGTGCCGCCCTCGTAGTCTTTTTTGGCCCTGCTTGTGCAGTGGCCCGCGTAGACCTGGCCCTCCAGGCCCCACTGGATCATTTCGCCCGATTCGAAGCCTTTTTCTCGCAGCTTCTGGCGCTGAACATCGGTGATTTCCGGCTCCGGCTCCATGTTTTCACCCCGGCTACTGCTCCTTGTTTAATTTTATTTAGCATTGTTGTTTTTCCAATAATCTCGATTTCAAGATTTTTATTTTTAAATTTCAATTTTTTATTTATAAAATTTTATTTTATTATTATTATTTTTTTATGATTTTAAATGCTGCAGTTTTAAAGATTATTGTTACATGACTATTTTTGCTAAAATATTCATGACACTTTCCAATCCCTTAATTCGTTGTAAATTGTTGTATAAACAATTTTCTAGAAGAATGCAAGGAGAAAATTATAATAAGTTTAAAAATTAATATTTTCACATGGTTTTGAGTTGTAATGTATTTATTATAATTTTATTTTAATTTATACGAAAAAGTCTTAAATTCATTTTTACTGAATTAGCACGTGGGTATATTAACACTCATAATTTTTATTATAAAACAACAAATTAAAACGATACTTTTGCTGTCAACTTAAGTTACATGGCACATTTTGTTAAAATAACTTAGCTACTGTATAAGAATATAAAATTTAAATTATAAACAAATTTTTCATTTCTAAAACTTGCTAATCATGTAACCTGTTGTGTCTTGCATTATTGTTTTAAAATTTACCACACGCTATAAATCAAACATGCTAAAATTAACTTCTGTAATTTATTAGATATTTTAAACGAAAACTAATCCAATGCAAATTAGCATGTATATCACATACATTAACGATGGCGTTGGCCTGGCACCCAGTTAGATGTGGAAGCACTACTCGGCGCTAGATGTGAGCGCATAGCTGGCCAGACCTGACCAATGGATGGGTAGTTATTATTACACATATTTGTGACAATCGCCTGCAACTGCTCTTTCACTCCCCAACGACCCATCGCCGCCATCGCTAGAATGGCATCGAATTGGTTACCCAACTGCGCGATATCCGTGTCGAACCAATCGACCTGCGCGTTCTCCTCCGCGCACCCGAAGTCGATAAACTTGGCCACCGGCTGCCCGGCCGCGTCCGACTGCAGCATCAAATTACTCGCGTTGATGTCGCCGTGCGCGACGCCCTGCGCGTGCATATACTCCAAGCCCGCGCACAGGCCTTCGAACCAGGTTCGCACCTCCTGTTCCGCAAACTGCTGGCGCTGCGCCTCCTTCGTCTCGAGAATATACTGCAAAATCGAACCGCTCGCCCACTCCATAATAATGAACGTACGCGCGTCCAGCTTCACCACGTCGTAGCACTCGATGATGTTCGGGTGCAGCAGGTTCTGGATAATTTGCGACTCCCGTTCCGGCCGGCCCTCGCGCATCAGCTTTATAGCGCACGGCCTGTTCGCGAGCGGCACTCGCGGTAAGTGCGGCGAATTGTACGCGTAATGGATGGGCGTTCCGGCCGGGAATCGAGTGCCGCTGTCGTAGCTCTTCTTGAAATTGCCATTCACGACGCCCCGGTAGATGTGGCCCTGTACGCCGAACGCGAACCGGTCTCTCGTCATATCGAATCCTTGTTTGCTGAGCGCCCGCACCTCCGCGTCGCTAATTACCGGTTCGGCCTCGAGATCCATGTCTCGCGATCTGTTGACGTTGCTTGCTAAATTTTCGCTTTGTTTTGTTATTTTTATATTGTCTAAAATTTTATCTTGACTAATTAAATAATTGTTGTAGAATTTATTTAATTTTTAAAAATGTAAAAAATGTCTAGCGATTAATGCTTTAAATTGTAATGTAATAAATTTAAATTTTAGATTAATAAACTATGTTGATTAATGTAAATTTATTAAATTGTATAATAACCAAGAAACAATTGAATAATTAGCCGATACAATGTCAAATTTATTAGTTGGTAAATAAGCAAATTACTATTTTTAGTCTAAATTACTAAGCAAATTTATCAATTTTAAATTATGTGGTTAAACAATAATATATAATATGCAAACAATTCCCTGATAAACATGGTAAAACTATTTTTCTATTATTTTGTTACTTTGCTATTATGTTCATGCAACAATGTGCTCTCAAACAAACACGATGTCAAGAACTGATTTTAATTATGAGGAATTTTATTGATATGTTCTCACAATAATATATGACTCTTTAGATAACAGTTAATGAAAATTTTATTC
>JAQIXC010002570.1:0-10624 GCA_034697605.1 Metabelba pulverosa
GTCAGTGGCGTATCGGACGCGCGATCGAACCGAAACGCCAGTTCCGATACGCGGCCGACCAAGGTGTACTGAAATGTCCTTTTACTGGACATCGTCTGGCGCTCAACATCGAAGTCAGTCCAACAGTCTGCTCGTCAGCGACTATACGGTCAGCTCCACAGCGACAGCACCGACAAGTCCGATCGACAGCAGATATACGGCTACGTCGACTGTCAACACCCGCGCAATTGTCTACGTCATACGGCGCTATTGGTACAGGTCGTCGCGCACGGCTGCACTACCAGTGCGAGACCGCTCGCTCTCTTCGCGAGACCTCTTCCCATCCATTCGTATCGTACTACTGGCCCTTCGACACGACTACGTCTGGCACTTGGCTTCGATACCAGTCCGACAAGCCTGCTCGTCAGCGACTACACGGTCAGGTCCACGGCGACAGCACCGACAAGTCCATCAACAGCAGCCACACGGTTACGTCGACTGTCAACTGCCCGGGCAACCGTCTACGTCCTATTGGCGCCATCAGTACAGGTAGTCTACGACAACTGCACTACCGATACGAGACTCTCTACTCAATCGCCTCGAAATACCGCCTCAACCGTCGATCACATCCGACTCAGCCGAACGAACGCGCGTTCCTGAAGTCAACGACTCAACCCATCCGACACATCGCTGTTCGTCGCGGCAGGAGATCCGACATCTCTCGAGCACAACACGATAGTCGTCTTTACCGGTGGAACCGCTCTTTCGAGGGGGAAGAATGATGAGGTCGTGAAGTCATCCAATTATCTCACACCTCATCTCCGGCTCATCCGTCGCCCAGTTATCGCAGAACTGGCGCCGACATCGACATCAGGCGGCGATAGGCAAATATCGCACACCTGATGACTCTTTACTCCTGACTTATCCGTCGGCCAGTCATTGCCAGCACTGCCGACAACTCTGACATCGTGTGAGCGATAGGCAAATATCGTCACACATATGACTATACTCTCACTCTGACTGTTGCGTGTCCTACACACACAGTCATGTCGTAAATGTCATTAACATTGTATAGTCATATCTCACATTATACACTGTACTTTTACTCGCGCTAACATGTACAAATCCTATATAAGACATGTATTCTCTCACATGTAAGAGAGTTCTGATTAGACTCGCGACGAGTACACAATGTAACGCTTCGGGAGACCCCCGCGTCTCTCGGTGTGCGCGCACAGGCGCCGCACCTCCACTGTAACCCATTGTTAATAAACATCTCATTCACGCGTTATCTCATGTGTGCTCTCATTCCCATTCCACGCGACGTCGGTGTAGCCGAGCCCTGCACCGCACGTCGACCATCTCATCGTAGGTGTTGGTCGCGCGTATGTGTCGCTCATCTGTCGCTTTACACACATACCGGTCGCCAGTGCTCTCAACGCACGCCAACACCTCGCCTACGCGCTGCCGATCATCGCTCATCGCAGCGCTGGGCCACAACGGTTGGGCACCGGCGCACCGCCACCCAACCTCTCTCCTGATGTGGCCTGGGATGTAGACACCCCATATCTCGTATCGCATCACTATTATAAACTATTATTAACTATTATAATAATTAAATAAATATACTGTAATTTTAATATATAATTTGACTTATCAATTAATTTATAAATTGTAATGTCATCACCTTTAATTGCAAGTTAAGAACTATACCACTTATAATCTTCTTATTTAAACAGATTTTAAATAATCAATTAATATGTTTAAATTAAAACATTATACTGTAAATGATTAATTCAGAATGGGTATTATACTGCAGATAATATAAACTATAATTGTTGTTTATAACTATAAATGGTTATTGGACATTTTGATTAGTGAACATATTAAGCCTAAACCAAACGAGTTTGAACCATATAAGCTGATACCGTCAATCTATACTCATAAAAATAATATAAACGTTTCGATTATTTGCATATTTATTTTTATAAATTCGACAAGCTAATTTTTACATTTTTCAGAAGATTTTACCAAAAATAATGATAATAACTTATTTTAAATTTTTAATGCCTTTGATTGCTAGCAAAGAAAAGGTATATATATATTCACCTGGGTATACTGCCATAGGCAATGCATTGTGATAGGCAATGCATTGGGACGACTTGTGTGCTAAGGGGGAGCATTGTAAAAATGCATATTTTTAGCGTTATATTAATAGCGCGCCAATTTAAAATAGCTTACAAATGAAACACATTGGTGGATGGTATGCACATGTGGAGTGTATACTGCCATATGAAATGCATTGGACTCGTGGATTGGACGGCTAGTGTGCTTAGTGGGAGCATTGTAAAAATGCACATTTTTAGCGAAATATTAATAGCGCGCCAATTTGAGATAGCTTACAAATGGAACACATTGGTGGATATGATGCATATTAGATAGTATACTGCCATAGGAAATGAATTGGGCTGGTGTATTGGACGACTGGGTTGCTAAGGGGGAGCATTGTAAAAATGCATATTTTTAGCGTTATATTAATAGCGCGCCAATTTAAAATAGCTTACAAATGAAACACATTGGTGGATGGTATGCACATGTGGAGTGTATACTGCCATATGAAATGCATTGGACTCGTGGATTGGACGACTGGGTTGCTAAGGGGGAGCATTGTAAAAATGCACATTTTTAGCGTTATATTAATAGCGCGCCACATTGGTGGATGGTATGCACATGTGGAGTGTATACTGCCACAAGAAATGCATTGGGATAGGGGATTGGACGACTGGTGTGCTTAGGGGGAGTATTGTAAAAATGCGCATTTTTAGTGTTATATTAATAGCGCGCCAATATGAGATAGCTTACAAATGAAACACCTTGGTGGATGGCGTGCATTATTGGAGAGTATACTGTTATAGGAAATACATTGGGCTAGTGGATTGGACGGCATCAACGAGCTAATATTGAGGATAGTACGACAATTAATATGTGGTATGGGAATTTGAATTATAATGGCTTGGCTCAGCACTTATATTAATCTAGGTTAATAATGGGTGACTTTCAACGAGCTGATATTGAGGATTGTACAACAATTAATACGTGGTATGGGAAGTTGCATTAAGATGGCTTAGCTTATTAGAAATATTAATATATGCTTAATAAAAGATTATGCTCTACTGTGAAGGGGGTGAAGTAAATTGTAAAACGTATACTTGCGCATCTGTGAAGTTTTTGTATAGCTTACTAATATTGAAGGAAGTGCAAGTAAATTGCAAAACGTAATTAATGACACGGGTTATAAGAAGTCGCATTAAGATGGCTTGGTTGGTCACTAACATTAATTTATGCTTATGATGAGATGAATTTAACGGAATAGTATTTAGGGGTAATATAAATGAGTGGTAAAACTTAATTAATCTTACATTATATGCTCAATTAATAAATGATTAAAACCCGTTATTAATTATGAACCTGGCGTCAAAGGCATTAAGTTCATACTGGGCAGTCTTGTTTTAACTAATATTAATTATTTTTACATCTTTATAGGTAATAGGCTTTTGGTTGTAATGGATGAAGTATTTAAAAAAATTAATAAGTTTCAACAATTTCAATTTGTAAAACTATACAGCGAATTATTATTATCTAATTTGCACATATTAAGAAAATATCAATTACCAAACAAATTTATTCCGCATAATATATATTACGATCTTCGCATCATAGCGTCAGGTAATATAATATATACTAAAACACAAAATATACTGTTATTGTTATTATTAGTTTCTAATTTATAATGAATATAAAATATTTACTGAACAATTTGGTAATTGTAACTTATTTCTATTTAATTTTATTATTAGAAATATAACAAATAATGAGTAAACAATAATTCAAGTAAAATTGCATAAATGAAACTTGCTAAAATTGAATAGTACATTTATAATTGCATTACCGCTCGTCGCGCGCATATTGGCCGCGAGCGACGCGATCGGACTCGCGCTCGACGACTACTACATGTTGAAACCCAAACTAATCGCCGACGACGTGACGAACGGCGTCTTCTCGTACGCGGCGGCGCACCTGAACTGCTCGCTGCAGACGGCGCTCGATCGCACGTACGCCGCGAACGTCGCTTCGATCTACGAGTACTACCGTTTGCGCAATCGGTTGCGCTATCATTGCTGCTATTGCCCCGAACTCGACCACTACTTGGACGCGGCGCTACTTGTCGCCGAAGCGACGCAACAATTTCACCAAGACGCTTTTAAGTTTGAATACGTCGACGGATTTATTCGCAGCCCCGTATGGGATCAACTTGATCAAACGCTGTGTGCGCAAGCTAGTCTGAGTACGCAGAATTATAATGATACAAATATTGTTTATTTTCCGTAATTTTTCAACAAAATTAGGGAATAACATTGCTAGTAAATTGTTAATAAAAATGATAATTTATAACTTAATTAACAATAGATGTTTTATCGCCAATGGCTTGTTTTGTATTTTTTTTAACATTTATTAATAAATGTTGTTTGACTTATTTCTCTACAACATGGTTAACATTAACTAGATGCTATTTTATTTACATATGGATTACATTTAATATTTTTACTAAGCTAATTAGTTTTTAATTATTTATGATAAAAATTATAATTTATATATATTTATAGATATAATAATAAAAATCATATCTAAATATGACATAATTATTTTTTATTTATAGGATAAATTAAAATCCAAGCAATATATATTTTAATTTGCATAAACATATTTATCGCAATATTATAAGAATATTTTATACTTGATAATTTAAGTAAAATTACTTAAGCACAATAGTAATAATATAGGGAAGTATAATTGACATAAATATTAAAGTATTGATAAAATAATGAATAGTTGCAACGGCGCCGGTAGAGGAGCAGGCGTTGAAATTGCGCGCATCCGTCCACGTATTGCCATTCGTGCAATTGGTCAGGAGGTGCACACGGCTATCGGCGCCGGCCGACCAGTCGGTGCGACAGTCATCGCAATCGATAGAATTCCAAATCAAAATCTGATTATTTGGGTTCGACTGTAGAAACGGCTCGAACGCGCTTTTATCCAAATACTCGATTTGAAAATTATCATGCAGCGTAATATTCGCATATTTCACCGCGTTAATTTTCGACATTGAACTAGGTGAAAAACTGTTGCCTTTTAATTGCTGATTTCTATTCAGAAATAAATTGAACCAGTTGGTTTTGCTGTTGTCAATGGCGAACGCATTGTCCGGTATTTGTTTGATAGACGTGTCGCTGATTATAAGTACAGACAAAGCCGTTAACTGTTTGAACGCATTCTCGCCGATCGATTCGATGCTGCCGTCGCTGATCTCAATATATTCTAATGACTCGAAGTTACTATTAAAGCCATTCGACGGTATTTCGGTCATACGATTCTCTTCTAAATAGATTCGGTGGAGCTTGGTGAATTTATTGATTAGCGCGAATATTTGTTTGCTTGGTTCTGCCAAGTATAAATTATTAATTAGATTCAGTGAATCTGTTTTATCAAGCATTCCATTGAAGGCCAACGCGTCGATTGTTTTCAGATTAGTTGTGTTTGCAATCAGAATATTAGTGAAGATAATATCCTTAAATGTGTTTGCTTGTAACACACTTATTTTGGAATTGACCAATGTAAATCTGTTGAATACTCTATCATGTTCTAATTTTTGACTTAATTTGCTGAATATTCCAGGTAAATCTAGGTCCGTAGTGCCTTGGTAATTGTCGCAACTAATTTCCAGATTTTCACATGTGCATGGTGATATTGTATTGTTATCTGGACACTTGCACCATACCAGTGCAATATGTAGCAGCAACATGATCAATTTTATATTAAGGGCGAATAAAGTATGTACTGTAAAAAGTATTAGTATAAATTATATAGATTTATATAGAAAATATATAATAATGATAAGAAATAGTTACTTACATGCCATTATAAACAAGTTAATATAATAAAAATTATTTTACTGTTATTTAATAAAATATATTTAATTATATAAAATGTTATTATTTAAAATGCAATATGTTAGTATTGCAAACAATAGTTTATCCCACACTGTGTATTATCTACCAATATTAATTTAATATGTAATGCATATGAACAATTATTGCAGTACTAATCAGCAATTTTCATATAACAAGTTAGATTCGCAGATTAAAGCAGCTTAAACCAGTGATAGCTATAGCAATAAATACTAATAATGTTTTCTTATCGTATAAGTAAATAATACGTGATACTTTGCAAAATAATGCATTCATATAATAACTTGAAAGCGGACTTCTAGGTATTAAAGTAAAAAATTGCGCTAAAATTACATTTTACCAAAATCATTTTTATGTATCTCAATTAGCACTAAAAGTAACGCAAATAATAAATGAACTATGTAGATAATAAAATGAACTTTTATATTGGGCAATTAAAATTACCATTATTTGCTACATTATTATTTGTGAGCAATAGACTGCCGTTGCAAACTTAGTATGAGTTTGCAATATTTTATTGTGTTGAAAAATTTTATTATTAGTAAATCATAATAATTAACTTATGCTACTTAGGTTAATATTATATTCAGGCATCCTGATTCTATTCTGATTCTATTTGTTAAATATTTGTGAGGAATATTTTTAGATAGTATAGATTATTAATTATGCTAAAATAAATATCATTTATTCAAAACACCAACACAAATATAATTATGCTAAACAAGTATTATTTAATTTGATGCTATTGAATTTTAGATGTAAAATACATATATATTATCATTCTACTTATAATTAGTACCAAAAACTATAAACAAACATAGCAAGATTAGATATTGAAGTAAAATTGAAGTAGAGTGCGTTCTTATTCAAAATTTATTTGATAAAATAATTGAAAATGGTAACAAGTAATATTAAATAATTTTGAAATAATTCTAATAATGATAAATCGAATAAATTAGCAATATCATTAGACGAGAACGGCGTTGCCCGGGCATATGGTAGCGCAGCCCTTTTTTGAACGCTTCGAACGCACCGGCAGGCGCCACCAGAGCGTTAATATCGAGCTTGTCGTTGATGAGAAGGGTAGTCGACTTGGACGGGACGTACGCCGAGCCCAATACGGATGAGCACTTTTTCCAGTACGCGAGCTCGAGGTAGATCGACGTCTCGTACAGGTACTTGCCCTGTAGCGGGCCCGACGTGATCAGCGACAGTTTCTCGTATTGGGTGTAGGCTAATCGGCAAAAATCACTTGTTACTCTTAAAGTTACAATCAATTTTAACGTTATAAACATTATTTAGTGCATTACGTTATAAAACTACTAATCTTATAAATTCTAAGTTATTAATTTTATTATAAGTTTTAATATACCGATAATACTATATAGTACAAATAGCATACAGTTTGAATCATATCTATTTACTTTTATATTTTTTGCTATAATTTCAACATGCTTAAATATTTTTGAAAATTTTAATAGCTAATTTATTCATAATCGTTTGACATTTATAATAGTAAAAAATTTTGTAAAAATGTAACATGGTCTATACGATACATAGATTCAAAGTCAAAACTTACTTTAAAACTCAAAAATTATAACTTTCCTCTATGCAAAAAAGTCTTCATTTTCCAGTATCAAATAAGTTTTTAAACTTACTACATTTCTAACCTGCTTATTCCTTATATTGGAAAAAAATAAACACAGTAATAATAAAAATACTATAAAAGGTTAATTTTAAAAATATATAAAATTATTTTTATCAAGTACATTTTTTAAAATCCGTCTTAAACAAAAAACTAAACTAAGCTTTATAATATAAAAACCATGCAACTTTTTTATAAAAAATTTTTAGTTTTACAAATGTCAAGCAATTATGTAAATATTGGCTATTACAAAATTTAAAAACAATTAAGCATGTAGAAATTATAGCAAAAATAGAAAAGCCAATAGATTTGCTCTAATCTGTATATTACGATTTTATACATAATATACAGTATTAATACAGTATTAGTAAAGTATCGGAATAATATAAACTAGATTAATATTATTTAAGTAAATAATATTTCGAAAATTTATATGATATTTATTATACTGATGCGCAACGAGACCGAACGCGAACCGGTGGCCGTGCAACGGCTGCGGCAACTGCCCAAGCATCTTTTGGGCAGGTACTACCCGGCATTTGCGCAGGGTAAAACCGATTTTCGCCACCACGTGTTCTAGCGCCGCGACGGTTGATGTAAGTAGTGAAAGATTGTGTAAGTTTTATGAAATTTTAATGAAATTTTTACTTTCAAAAATAAATTTGTTTAAAATTAACATCAAGCATTCATTTTGTATTGCATTATATTTAAAACTAATTTGTTAAACTAACTAGTTTTAATTAATTTGGTAATAATAAAAGTAACTCTACGTTCGGTAAAAGCAATTTAAGAAATAAGTATTATTTATACTTAATATAAAATTATATTAGTATATAATTTAAATAACATAAATACCATTTTAATTAAATGTTTATAAAGTTAATTTACAAATTGAATTAATATTTTATAATGTTTTATATGTTATATAAACAAAAACAATATCTCTACATAAATAAGTAATGCAAATATAAATATATCATATTATAAACCTGTAAATTTAATTATGATATTGTCTTGAATTCTCTACAATTAATAAAAATAGTAGCGACCCTTGTATAACCATCTAGATTTAAAAAACACATATTAATAATATTTAGATTTAAGCATGAGCAACTTACAAAACGCAACGTATTAAACGTAATCATGCGTTCATCAATAAACGCAAAGCCATATCGATTATTCACGGTTAGTTTTTCAATATAACTCATTAGCTAAACAAATTAGACAAGTAAGAATTTAAAATCCAAGTATCATGTTCAAACATATTCAATGTAGAATTTAATTTTACCTTTAACTTTGATCGCGTTGACAGGTTGTAGAGCGTAATGCGCTGTAGAACGACATACATGCGGTCGTACTTGCGCTCCAAGAGAGCGGCCGATACAGTGAGGATCAGAAGTACGACAATATCGACGTTCAGTACTAACGAAAACTCCATTTTCGCCAACACATCCATACCCGTGAAGAAGTACAGGTAGGATAGGAACAGCGCAATCATCAGGCAAATTACGTAGGTTAAACTCAAAAACTGACGCCAGTACGTATTATACGCGAATAACTTTTGGCATAATTTATCATGCTTCTTCAGTAGACGAAGCAATAGAAAATCGGACTTAAACTTGCCAAGAAAAACTAGATTGGCACGAAATTCTTTCAGCTCCCGTTCCATGTTATGTAGTTGTCGGCGCAAATAGAAGCATGTTAGAAAGACGTACACTGGTACGAAATAGGTGACGAGCGATGAACTGTGTATCCAGATTACCCAGATCAGTGTCCATGGTATGCAAACAAAAGTAAAGTCAAACGTGCTACTGTTAAAATAGAATAGCACAATTATGACAGCGCCACCCAGCCACGCGGTTAGCCCGATGTTTTGGTTCGCGTTGTTAAATGCAAACTTGCTAATTTTATTCAGCTTCTCAAGATACTTGGCACTTTCCAGCCCAATCGATTTGTACGTGATGAATTTGTTGATTGCGCCGAATACTTCTATCCAGGTGAAATTTGCGCGCGGTCGGCAGAGCGCCAGAAAATAGAACCCGATAAAATTTGTCGACCATAGTAAGAATAGAAATTCGTAGTATCTTGGTACACCGCCGAAGAATTCGGAAAATGCACCAAGGTAAATTGCTAGTTTATTCGTTAGCCGATTGTTTAGCTGTAAGTACAGTACGACTACAGTGCGCATCCAAATGAACGCAACAAACACAACGATTGTGTCATAGAATCGGTCGCTCATTGACGCACTTTTTGTATCGCTGTAGTACTTCTCGAGCCACGTCTTCATGAATCCAATCTCATTCGCGGCGAACGGATTGAATTGCCGTAAATGCGATTTAAATGAAGACATTGTAGCCAGTAGTATTTTAAAAATAATTTGATAATGCCATAAAACAAAAATTAATTATTTTCCTGCTAAAAATTAATAATTTTAAACTATATTAAATAATACAATTTAAATATTTTTATTTGTGTTACGTAACATTAAGTTTGTGCTTAGAAATAAATAAAAAAAATTTCTAAATATAAAATAATATACAGTAGTAATTAATCATGTCTGTTTTGTAATATTTTAAACGTCGATAATATTGGAAAACAAGGTAATTTATCACTTCTTGGCATAATTATTATTTCAACAATTATTTATAACAAATTATAATAGCAATTAATAATTAATCTTACCAAATGTATCACTTTTACTAGTCTAACATGCTTAATCCATTACGAGCAAAATTTAATATATTGATTAATTTTTATAAAATGCTTGCTTTTATTTATTAATCTGTTTAATATAATATACAATATATGGATTATATCGGGGATCTATAAATCATTGAATATTTCGGGGAGTACTTGGTCAATTAAGATGAGGTTTGATTCATTTTGCTCAGAATCCACCCACGCAACTTTTGCCAAATGGATTTTTAATTCTAATTGATATTGTTAAAATCAACAACAAATAACGTTTCATAAA
>JAQIXC010002571.1:0-10621 GCA_034697605.1 Metabelba pulverosa
ATTACCATTCGTGCATCTACATTGTAAAACTCAATTTAGTTTTGCTAATTAAGATGTAAACTATAAATAAATAAATAGCTTTCATATAGATTTTTAGTGCACTGTATAATTATACTTAGCAAAAACTAACATTAATGCGCACAAACATTACAGATCGCAATTAAAATGTCAAGATAAAACGAGATATATATTTGAAGCAATAAAATAAAAAATTAACAAGTTTATTAAGTGCAGAAATTTTGTTTTGCGACAAAAATATACGTAGTATTAATAAAATATATGTAGCAATTTAGCTTAATATATATATAGATAGAATGAAAAAATATAAATAAAATATTGCCTAGACTAAAATATTAATTGAAGTTATTAAAAACAAGGCGCAGATGTTTTTATTGGGTGAAATTAAAACGAGAATAAAAGCTAGTATGTAGTTTTTAGTCGACGTTTGATAGTGTTAGCGCACCCGACACATACGCACGCATACGTGAATAGGCCGGGTATTAAGCACACAGACGAGAGTGAAACGCTAAGCTCTGCTTAATTCCTAATTAATTAAATCCTAATAAATACTGGCATTAGTAACAAGCAAAAACATAGACAGTCTAGTTTTTATATCGCTGTTTCACACCCAAAACTCGTAAAGTTTATATTTCGAATGTACAATTATATAAATAAATTTAATTTTTATATAATAGTAATTTTTACAATATAAATTTTTTATAAGTAGTTTGTAACATTTATTTTAACATGTATATGTTTTTATTAAAAAATAGTAAAAATAAATGTTTGTTTTTGTATTGAAACATATCTAGTTTATATTATAAAACTTCCATTATATAAATATCTTACATTTGTAAATGGTAGAATTATGCATTATTATTAAATAATTATAAATTATAATTTTTACATAAATTCTTTTAATAAATAAATTTAGATTGCAAAATATTTTTATTTTTAGAAGAATAAATGATCGGGGTGAAACTGGAGAAAGATAAATAAACGGCGAAAAAAGTTCAACTCCACAATAGACTTACATATACAACGACTAATTATTTCCTGGATTATAATTTCGGGTCACATATAGATTGATATATTATGTAAATTTAGAGCATGCTACACAAAAAAAAAGCAAATTTCCGAACAAAGCCTAGCATTATACAGTATAAAATAAATGCACACAAAGAAAAATTGCAAAAATAGAGAAAAACATTATTTAAATAAATAATAATTATGTTTGTAAAACGTTATTAAACTGTTTGGTTAAATAAATATAAAAAATAAACTATTTTATTGCAAACTATTATTACATAATAATTACTAAAAAATAAATAAATAAATGATATAAAAACTACACAATAAAAATATTAGCATAAATAATTAATGCGGTTTTTATAGTTATTTATTTAAATTGTACTGTACGTTTGTGCTGAGTACTCCTTTCAACTGGACATTATTTATTTATCACTCGCTTTTCAATACAATTCTATTATTCGATGCAGTTTATACAGTGTGAACTAATTGCTTTCATTCTATTTTTTCGGTATTCTGCAGTGTAGAATAAAAGCAAAAATTTGCTATTGTACTAATATGTTACTATTAAACGGTGGATATTAAATATGTACTTGATTCTATTGTCGATAGTTGCCACCGATATGGCGATAAAAACAATTTGTACAGTGTCATTAATGATCGTATTTTTGTTCGCGACACATTTTCTAAACTGATCTTTTATAGTAATTATTGTTTGCGCCAATTAGGCTAGTTTATTGTGAATAAGTTTGTTAAACTGTATAACTATTATTTGTAAATTAATTGATGTGTTTTTAGGCTATTATTATTTTATGGATTTTGCAGCAATTTACGAAATGTGTACATGTTACTTGTTTACGTGCTCGAAATTTGCACTTAAATTTGATAAATAACCTTGCTTATTACACACGTATTATTGTAAAATACTAACATTTAATATAGCAATTGCATTTTATTCTTAATCTTTATTTTTTAATCTTGATATTTTTCCAATCTAAACTTGTTAAGAAGGATGTTGTAGAATTATTTGAATAAGCTGAAAAGTATTTTGTAAAATAGCCACGTTGCTATTTCATTCTTTAGAGTTTAATTTAACTTTGCAATAATTAAGTGAGCTTAAATTTAGAAAATAGAAAATTGATTTAGTTAATAATTTTAAATTTTTTAGTTGTAAAATGTTAATAGAAAGAATTTCCTGAAACACAGTTAGCAAATATAACCTTTCTAAACAAATTGCTAATGATACTAATGCAAACAATTAGGAATGTGCTTGTTACGCAGGTTACCCAGGTGGTATTGCGCCATTTTAAGCCGTAACATTTTAAGCATGGTATTAGGCAACAGACAATCACTACTCCCAATTGACCCGAGACTATAGTATTGATGGAATAGTGTTTTAAAGTAATTCGGAACACATATGTCTAACTAATTGCAATTTAAACTTGCTAAAATCGCTTTAGGCTTTTGAGATAATTTAAGTAATTTTTATATAATGTGCTTAAAATAACTTATAATTTGTAAAATTGTTATATGCTAAATTAATTACGATCTTACAGTCTAGTTAATAAATATGTGTTAACCTTGAGCAATTAATAAAATTTATTATGAAGTTATGATTTATTTGTGAATTGTAACAAAAATGTCAAATTCTTTCATTCTGTTTTTGAATTGCTTAATAATTTGTACAGTAGGAATTTCAAACAAATAGCATGTGTAATAAAATATGCAATTGTGTAACGTTTATAATTAAATTCTTGGCGTTTTTTATATGTATTAAAAAATGCATTTGACATACAATCCGAACATCGAAATACTGTTTGACATTTAAAAAGCAGTTTTAATTAAAACTGTTGTACAGTATCTAAAACAAGTAGAAAATAGAATGCAATAAAATAAGCAATTTGTTAAAAATACGACAAATAAATTGTCATAAAATAAAATACTGCATAAAATAATATATGTGATTCGGCATTAAACAAGCGCAAATTAATATGCATGAACTAAATAAATATTACACGTGTACGAATTTAACGCTGGATTAAAACGCAACTTTGTTAAACACACTTGGCATACATTCAGCATGCATATATCACGACTTAAATAAGTAATCATAAAAATAGACTGTATATACATTTCAAAAAATAATGAATTAAAGCAAAATTGAAACGAAAAAATTGTTTGAATATTAAATAAAAAAATATTGTTTTTATTACTTTTGAAATTTAACACAGATTTTATGCGAAAAGTATTTTGTTTATGAGAAAACATTCTACACAGCAGCATTCTCTGTTCGTGTTGTCAAACTTATATAGCAATCGGCTTTTTAGGCATAAAATTGGCAAAAAGTTGTACAACTTATTCGGCGCTTAAGTATGGCAGTGATGAGCTGAGTAGAAAAAGGGGGATGTTAGAAATTGTAGCAGGGGGAAAATAAATAGCTTACTTCCTGATGAAAAAGTTTGATACAAAAACACGTAATCGTTAAACAACAGCAACAAAAATATTGTTAAGAAAACTATTTGACATTTATTTAGTTTTTTTTTCTATATATTATATTTTAGCAAGAAATAAAATTGAAAAACTTTACTATTAAATAGAAGTTTTGGTGAAAACGAGCGGTAAATTTCCACTTCAATAAAAGATGCAATTTTTCATTTTGCAAAATTTGTCATTTATTTTAGAATATCACCTGGGTGACATTTATCGTGCTAGTAATTCAAAACTAACAATACTGTAACTTTATATTAATTTATAACTGATATAAATGGACAACTATTTAGTTTAAACCCACCTACATCATTTATTTTAATTTAATCTTATATAATTTTACAAAAAAAACTGAATAAAAAGAAATATCAATATCTATAAAATATAATTAACATATTAAATTACTTTTTTAATTTGAACAATCTAAAACATCGCATCAAAATTCATATTAGGTTATATTTTAACTAAACATTACAAAATACAAAATTAATTAATCATTCATATTCTGAACGCGATAAAACAACGTGATAAAAGAAGTAGCCAATAGCTTGTAAACCATGATAGCCATGATAGCCAAGAATATCAAACAGCAAACAACATTTTAAAATTAATAGATTGTAATAAATAATATATTTAAAACCATCATAAAATATATATATTATTATTTATTAATATATTAGAGTAAAAAAAATATTTTCATAAATTGCTTGTTTAAATAACTATCCAAAACATAAAAACATTAATACTAAACTAAAATACAGAAAAAAGCATGGCATAAACAAACCTTGAGTGCATTATTATCCAAATAGCAATGAGAAAGATTGATGCATTTCAAATTGGTACAGACGCGGAACAGGTAGCCGAGCAGGGCGTTCGGGTAGATGACGTAGCCGCAGTCATCCCGGGCGAACGACTTGTGCGGCGGAAAGTCCCAGTTGACGTAGTTGAAGCAGTGGCAGTGGCACTTCAGCGAGTGCTCGCCCATCTTGATCGAGACGCACTTGGTGAGCAGCACCCGGATCAGCCGCTGCCAGCGCTTGCACACCCGCAGCAGCAGCAGCTTCTCCTTCAGCGTCAGCATCGAGAAGATGGTCAGCAGTGTGTCGTCGTTGAAGTCGTTGAGTCGTAGCCGCGATTTTCGCATGTTTAATTCGCAGAATGAGTGGTAGCGGTTCATGATTAAATGCCGGTTTGTGATTGTACGCGTTTTCTGACAATTGCCCATGCTGCAATTTTTGTAACGGTTTATTTTTCGCATAGGTTTATGTGTAGCGAGCACAAAACAATAAGGTTGTTTATAGTTGATTTTAATACACAATATTGTTGAATTGCAATGATTTGGTCAAATCAGCAAGATAATTTATTCAGTAGTTTATAGTTTTTGTATTAATAGATATGTATTTAGAGTTAATTAAATCAACACGATTGTTTTAATGTATATAGATAATTTTAATAAACAATATAGTTGAATTGAATTGAATTGGTCCAATCAACATGATAGTTTTAAAATTTGTTTAGTATGATGTTTATTTAAATAATTTGCAAAATCAGCATAGTTGTTTTAATATATATAGTTTATTTTAAGTTTTATTTGCGTATTTTGGTCAATTCAGCAAGGTTGTTTTGGTTGTTTTCGGTAGTAATTTAGACGTTCGGATCAAATCAGCATGGTTGTTGTTGATATTTATTTATGCGTTTTATAGTAAATGAAGCAAGGTTGATTTTATTTTGTCCAGTTCGAATGATTGTGCGGGGTAAATAAAAGAAAAAAAATTTGCAATTAATTTATTTGTTTGTGTGCTTTGTTTGGTCTAACTGTTTATACAGTATAATAGTAAGAAACCGTCGTTTTATTATTCAAAGCGTGCGCTACATCATTGCACAGAAAAAACAGTATATTTCTCAATTTATCTGGTTAGAATTTTTTTTTCATATAACAATCAATAAAAAATAATTTTATTATTGTTTATGATCATGCAAATGAAAATATAATGCTTAAATAATCCTAAATAATAGCGTAGAATTTATTTCGAAATGACTAGAATAATACGGGGTTTTTGATTTTAGCATTATTAAATTTTTAAGTAATAATTCGAAAGTTTTTTATTTTCATTATTTTTAAACAATGCATTAGATAATTAAACTTTATACGAAGAGAAAATACCGCCATGCTATTTTTTTCGCTATAATTAAATGCATTATACAATACGTATAGAACTGTATGTTTTTTGCGCGATAAATGTCAATCGAGTCATAAAAACTTCAACATTGATAACAATGCACTTTAATCGAGAAATAGAAGCATTGCAGATTTTTATATCTGTGTACTGAATAGTACACAGTATAATCAGCGTATTTTTATGCCACGCATATTGATTGCAATCCGATTGTGAATATAAAACGATTTCGAACTAATATTTTAGTTTTAGATTTTTAAGGCGAAAATCATCGTAACAACGCTGTAATTCCTTACGCTATCCGCATGACAAGCATAATAACTTCGCAATATAATACATATTTATGCAGTGTGATTTCGTCTTTAAAAGTTTTAAGCTCGCTCAAAATATGAGCATGTAGATTTATATTAATTTTCGTGCCTGGCATTGGAGTGTGCACAAAGTGTAACTGATGAATTTTAAATGTCAACAAGACGCTTATGGAAATAATACCCTGGTTCATTTATTTTTCATAGAAAATGCGTTTTTTATACTAAATAATAATAAAATATAAATTATATTATAATTAATTTGTTTTTTATTGTGTATAAAAATATAAATTTATGCTATAATTGAACTGTGTAAAAGGGCATAATGCGCCCGCGGAATTGTGCCGCACACAATTGATTTGGCTAAAAATAAGTTACACTGTGTATTATTGAATTTGATAAAAAATAATAATGCTAGTAATGACTATTTTCAGCAACAATTTCTCGACTATAAATCATTCGACTAAATACACTAAATGACAATATGCTTGCTTATTTAACAATATTGATGACAGTTAGTTTTTTTTTCTTCTACTAAACATATAATCAATATTGTTTATTATAAACAGTATAAAATAAAATTAAACTACGGAAAAAGAGTATGTTTAAAATAGTATATTGTTTAGAAGTAGTACGACATTTGAGCGGTAATATTAAATAAAGAGAAAAAAGCAATTTAATTCTGTAACAATTTAGATATTTTATATTATACTGTATGAAAAAACAATTAACATGGAAAGAATAAATTATACTGTACACAGTACATGCATTTAATGCAATAAAAATATTATTCGTTTGTGTAGCAAGTATATTAGAAATTACAAAATATAATGTTTGCGATAAAATAAAAATCAATTAAACAATTAGTGCTTAATTTGGAAACAACTCAATTGCATAACTGACTGCATAATTTTGCAATGCATAAAATGCAAAAACAATTGTCACTTACTGTAAAAATGTAGTTGATAAATTGTAATTTTATCAAGCACACATTAAGCACACACAAACACACAGTTTTAATTTAATTAATTTAACCCCGTTTCACGGCAATCACACGCGCAATAAATTAATATAAATTAATCTGTGCACAAAAATAGTTGAAAAGTTGCCAGTTTAATTTTACGCGAATGTAGTTCAATGCATGAAAAACAGATTAATTAATATTAAATATTTATTTTCCAAATAAAAAGCAAAAAATTACTTTCATTTGTAAACTATTTAAACAACGCATAATAGTCATACTCTCTATGTTGAAACGTAATAGAATAGGAGAAAAACAACATGAAAGAATATGTTGCAATAGAAATCGGCGCATACAAAGTCAAATCGTGAGTGAGGTAAAATCGAGAGTGCTAAAATGAGTGAGCGACGACTTGAAGAGAGTAATAGATAGTTTGTTTCGGTGCAAAAACATATAAAATGAACTAGATATTAATAAGAGTAATAAAAAGTCATAAGATTGATAGATCAATAACTTGTTGTTTGAGCAGAACTTTACTTTTATTTTATCCTGTACACACACACACATACATATATATAAAATATATATCAAATAAAAAACTATCATGCACACTCCATTTGCTGCATTGCACAAAAAAACTTTGTGCACACATACGTACACTTAACGTATACTGTAATATGCGCTGCAATTATGGATTTCGATAAAGTTGTTACGGGTTTTAACGTCTCGCAAATACTCACTTTTGCTAGCAAGTCTCTATCCGCTTTACACAGTTACTCCGGCGAGTGCACATAGAAACTGCACTGTTTGAGTGAGCACATAGTACACAGTTTAAGTCGCTTGACGAGTGGCGGACACGCAATGAGTGACTTCTCTCGCGAACCGTACGCGCAATGACTTGACTTTAGTCTCGCTGTAAGACTCACTGCGCGACGAGAACTAAGAGATATAGCAATAAAATCGCATTTCGATTACGAATAAACTGTGCAATCGAATTGTACAGTGTATTCTAAGAACGAAAGTTATAGATAGATGTTTTCGTCGATTATTACATCAACGGCCTGGAAAATGCATATATATACACCATAAGCGAATACATAGTTACATTGTAGTTTTTCAAGATGCTTTTTTTACATTGTAGTTTTTTGATAGTGAAAGTGAAGTGGAAAAGATTGTTTTCTTCAAAGATGCAAATGCGCCTTGCTAGCGTCTCTCGATCTTATTATTTCTTTTTTTCCTCTATTTTATTCTTGCTAAAAAGTCGAATTAGTCAATACCGTTGTTCCTGACAACAGCGGTTGAGTCAAGTGATAGAGAGAAGCGCTACGACTGCTGGCTGTGTGAATGCCGTTGACTGCGAGAGAGACTGTATGCGTATGAGTGCGAGTGTGAGTGCAGACTCTCCCCCGAAAAGACACTTCACTGTATTGCTCGCACACTCACAGCGAGTATTGTCGTCGAAGAGCGTATATGAGTCGCTCGATGTGTGCGCTCTCTCGCAGTCTTCGCACACTTTCTTACGTTCTTATTGCAAGAAATGCGTATTCGAATAGATGCTAAATACATGCTAAGTTTAATTCTGCCGATTGTTTATTGGATTTTTCCAATGCTTTTTTTTAAATTTTAAAAGTCAACTATTTTTATTTGCGTTTTATTTTTAGCTTTTTATGTTAATTTTTAATAAAAGTTGGTTGTATAGATTTTTTGTTTCCTATTTTTATGTTTAATGTTTGAATTTTGTATTTTATTTGATTGTATTTTTTGTTTAGTATTTGTGTTTTTTTAAAATATTCAGATAAAAAAATATTGAATGTATTGATATTATTTCCAATTTTGTTTTAATATTAATAATATATAGTTATATAATATATATAATTAAATTATTACACATTTTAAAAATAAATTTTATAAAAAAATATGATGTAATTATAAAATAAAAATTACTTTATAATAATTAAATATAATAATTATTTTATAGTGGTTTTTATAAATCTATTTAGCTATTTTTAAAAAGTTGTATTAAAAACATGTTAATACCAAAAGTATGGATAAAACAAGTTAATTTTTAATATATTAGATCGGCTCAAAAAAAGTAATTGCATTTTAGCTTTTGTTTGAAAATAGCTAGAGATAATTTAACAAGATATTTTAAAAACATATGTTACATCCACTCTGAGAGTTTTAATAACTATAATTGGAAAATAATATTTTTATTTTATAATTATAACATGTATTATTATGTTCAATATAAAATTAAATTGTAATTTATTAATAACGTTATTATTATTAATTATGAACGCTTTTGACATTTATCAAAATTCTATCTCAGACTGACATAAAAATTTACCAATCATTCAAACAAAATTATATTAAAATTATTAATACACCATTTTTATATTTTTAAATTGTAAATAATTAAAATTTTTGAATAATTTTATTCATTAATCTTAGGTATTCATTAATCTGTAATTACATTATGTATTGAATAATGTATTTATAATTTTTAAATGTTTTACACATATTAATATTAAGATATTTATTGGTTTATGGTTTAGTTATATTGACTCTTGCTGTTCCGCAAACGAGAGGGTTAGTTTTGGAACCATTATATAATGTTATAGTGATTTGTCCGTTTACCTTTAAAATATGGATAAATGGTTAAATTGTAAGTATTTGTTATATATTGTAAATCAATTATATTATTATATTCTAAATACTAAATAAATTAAGAGTAACTAAATTATACTACTAAAATATATACTAACTGATTCTTGAATTACGCTTGAATCGAGCTTAATTGTAACTGAACTCGGTTGAGCACTTGAGCATAATGCCGCGCATGCTGGGCAAACTGATATGGGTACTTGGCATAAATCAGGAATATCAATATTGTTAGCGCCGCCAACGACGTCACCTGGTATAGATGAAGGTACCACCGTAAATGGATCTAAAGAAATTTAAATTATTAAATGTTTTTGAAATATGCAATATAGTTTATATATACCCGTAAAGGTAATGTCTACAACTAAATTAACGCCCGCTTCAACAGTGCATGTATTCGAACAATCACTTTTTCCAATAAAAACGGTGGCAGTAAAGCCAGGTGTAGCTACATGTTTATATAATTATCTAATTAAATATATACCATTATAGAGTAAAATTAACTTCATAAACTTACTGCAATCCGTATTGGTTTTCTTAACAATTATAGTAATAATAAATACAACGCACAAACAATATCGAAACATTTTAACTGTATTGTTAGTACTGTATTGTATTGCTAAACTAATGCATTTATTTGACTATTCGTTATCTTTATATACTATATCTACTAACAAGATAAATGCTTTGCTAAATCTGTCAAATGATTTGTTTATAATTTTATCACGTTTAGAAATTTTGTTTAAATTTTATTTTACATTTGTTTTATATAATTAATTGAATTTTTATTAAATTAAACAATGCACTTGTAAATATTTTATTGTATCATTTAAAATAAATTATAAACAAATTATAGTTTATTTTTAGATATACAAATTATATCATTTAACATATTAACTTTGTATTGTAAAAATAGGCATTACCTTTTACCAAGCTGGTTTTTCGACCACTTTTCAGTAGGCCAAGTAGTGTTTTATCATATCTTTGGTATTGTTGTA
>JAQIXC010002572.1:0-10621 GCA_034697605.1 Metabelba pulverosa
AGAGAGAGAGAGAGAGAGAGAGAGAGAGAGAGAGAGAGAGAGAGAGAGAGAGACAATAGACATGAGTATATAATTCCGGAGTAACTCCGGAATCGAATCAAACAAATGCATAAATAATTGAGTCCTAAGTGAGAGATAATGACTGCGAAACACAATCAGACAAATCGAGATCACGATATAAATTAAGCACTAAATTCGGTGCTTAAGGTTTTGGGCCAAATAAACATTAAAAAACTACTGTACACAATAACCAAATGCAATCGCGAGGATAAACGCAGAAGACTTAGTAGAGATTGAGAGGAATAAGATAAAGACAAAAGTCATTGATTACAAAGTACACAGTCAAAACAACTAGTTAAGTTATTTTTTATTCTGTAGAAGTACATTGTGTAAAAGTAGACAGAAACTTCTGTGCAGAGTACAGGAAAGACACAGACATACAACCGAATTAGGCGAATAACAAGTAACAACAACGCTGAAATTGGCATGTATAAAAGCGAACGAACAAGTGTTTATAGCGAGCGAATGAATGTCTCTTTTATTCGCTGTGTTTCACAACTCTCTTATGAAATACCCGGTATATTGGATGAGGAAAAATAGTAGCAAGTAAATTTTATTTTTATTCCGCCGTACAATCGGCTCTATAGTCGGCGCAAAATTAAATGCATTTTTTTCGAAATAGCTTCCCATCAGAAGACAAAACAAAAACATGTTATATAATAATCTTTTTTTTATGGACACACATTCAAACAACAACAGAACAAAACAGAAAAATTGTCTTGCTAATAAATTGATATCAAATAGAACGGGAGAGATGTTATTCGCGTTTTTATTCTGTCTAAACATTGCTAAAATTTATTTATTACTATCGATTTACTTATAGCTATAAATAGAATTACTTATTTTCATATCTATCATATTTTATCATGGTACTTGCGCTTGTGTCTGGCCGTTTATGCCTGTTAATAATCATAATGGCAATTGTTTTGCCATGGTACTTGTGCCCGTATCTGGTCGTTCATATTTCTGGTTGTGGTGGTTGTGATTATATTACCATGCTACTTGCACTCGTGTTTGGGTGTTCTTGATAATGATGACGTTGGTGCTAATTTTACCATGCTACTCGGGCGCGGACAGGTGGCCCGAAAGCGGATCCGCCGCAAGCCGGGCAATAAGGTGGTGCTGGCGCTGCGAAAGACGTCCGGCTCGACCCGAAGCTTAGCCGTGCCTTCAACTACCGAACTCATAACAAACTTCTCGAGTGAAGTGTCGACGTCGTCGCCGAACGCCAGTCCCGATCGGTCGACGACTGTCAACAACAACGGCCTCACCGTTGCGGACAAAGTCGAGATTCTGCCGAAGAAGCGAATACATCAGCGCGAGTCCATCGAAGCCAAACGCGAACGCAAAGCCGCCAAAACATTAGCAATTATTACCGGTACGACTAGCATGCTTGTTTTGATGAGACTCCATGATTTACTATTAATTAATTATGATTATAAATTTAAAATAGGGTATTTTAATATTTGCCCTTGCTAGAATTTTTTTTAATTGTTGGCTATTACTATTATTATTAAAGCTTTTATCATTTGTTATGCAATACTGTATTTGCAAATGATAAAAGTTGCAAATATAAATAAAGCAATTTTTATTCTTTATAACTATGATTCAACAAGTTTGCCTTGATAGTTTATTTACAGAAACAATATTAACAAGCAAATAATTAAATAAAAGAATATATTTATTTATTATATTATTTATATTTGTATTTATTTAATCTACTGTATTTACTCTTCAACATTATTTAATATTTGAACAAGTTCTTTATATTCTGCGGATAATTATAAAAATTTAACACTTGTTTATATTTTAATTACATATAAATATTTATAAAACAAATTTATTAAACAGTGTAGATTCTACACTGTAGAACTAAGTTATGTTTTCCATATTAAGTTTAGTTTAATATGATTAAGTCTTTTTAATTTAGAAGTTTAAAAAATTAAACTATCACTTTATAAAAAAGCATTAATATTATGAATTTATGCGTATATACAGTATATTATAATCTTTATTTAGCACAGATGATTTTAATTATTTTGTTTGCACAATAAACGTCTAAAATAAAACTATTGTGTATTACTTTTAATTGAAAGTTTAGAAAATTTATAGTATGCAATTTAAAAAATAATTAATATTTTAATATTTAATTATATCAATAATTTAGTTTCAGTTATAACTTGTTACTAATAAATCATTAGCGTATTTGCACACAAAGTTTAACTGTCTAAAAAATTCACAAGACTAATTATAATTAATAATTAAAAATATGTTAACAAAACTGCGAAAAACGGCAATAAATAATGCATTAATACAGAGTAAAAATAGAGCAAAAAATAAAGCAGTTTATTAAATTTGTTTTCGCGGTTGGATTTAGGAAGTTAAAGTTTTGTGCATTACTGCAAATAGCAATTTACTATTTTGACAAAACGAGAAAAAAAACCAATTTACAGTATACACCTGTATACACAGCATAATTATCGCAAAATTTCAATAACCTATTCGCGCTTGTTACACACAGCAAAAAACTAGAAAGCTAAAATAAACTTTCTACTAATGACACGAATTCGTCAAATAAACGTCTAATAAGTCAGGAGAAAAAGTTGTTTTTACCCAGGGACAAATTAAGTTAGATTAAGACCTTGTTAACAAGACTAGGGCGCAGGAAGAAACGAACATGGCACAATCGCCGCGACCCGTAATCTCGCAGAGAATAGATTGTTAGCCGAGAGAGAGAAGTGTATCGAAAATCGTAATTATATTTGTTTTTCGGCGCAAAAACAAAGTCGATGTATGTGTGCACTCAATCATCGGCGCCGTTATGTGCAGATGTGAGGCCAACTCGATGTGTGTGTGCCGTCGCGTGTCCGCCCGGAGAGGCGCAGTCAACACAGACGCGATGATCTTGATTAATTAGTGTTTGATAAGAGGCGCTCCGAGAATGGCATGTATATAGCGGCCGGCCATCAGTCATCGATATGATAGCGACAATCAATTGGCGAAAAAAAATATCGCAAATAATAAAAACGGATTTCTTTCGCTCCTATTCTGCGATTAAATGCCGTTTTTCTAAACAATTGTTTCGCGAAACACAATAATAGAAAATAAAACTGAAATGATATAAAACCCAATTGTCTGACTGTCTTCTCTTGATATCTATCTGTCGGTCCGGCACCGGCACAGGATTATTCGTCATCTGTTGGCTGCCATTCTTCATCGTCGCACTCCTGCTTCCACTGTGCGAGCCCTGTCGGGAAGCGCTTCCAAACCTCGTTCTAAACGTTTTTTTATGGTTGGGTTTCATCAATAGTTGTGTCAATCCTATCGTTTGTGAGTATTCTCGCACTGAAACACACAATCAAATCCAATATAACATTATATAAAACTATAAGAATATAATACAAAATACAAAGTATTCGATAAAATTATTTTTGATATTTTCGTTAAAAAATTCTAAAAATAAAACTTTTGAAAAGAATTTTTACTTTATTTTATTTTTTTGTTGTTTTTTGTTATCTGTTTTATTTTTAACAATTTTGAGAATTGAGATTTGATTTTGTTTTCTGAGAAATGGTTTTTAAGAAATAGTTTTGAAGAAATGTTTTTAAAAATTGTTTTTTGGTTTTTGCGTTTTTAGATACGATTTTTAGTCCAGACTTTAGGACAGCGTTCAAGAAGATGCTGATGGGCCGGAAGGCCTACCGGTCCAACACGCAGCCCAAGTCGCCCGTCAGAGTATGACCACAACTGTCCCGAACTGTCGTACGATTACTGCGCGGCGGCGACGGGCGTCGGCCGCCGACGACGGGCCGCACCCGCGCGCGAACGATGCGGTCAATTGGCGGCCATCGCGTCGTTTACCTCAAACACGAAAAGCCCGAACTCTGCGACCACTTTCGCGAATATAAATGTGATATTCATTGCATAATAATTGCTATTTTAGCGCAAAAATAAATCAAACAAAACATTTCAAAACAATTTAATTCAATAAATAAAACATTCAATTGATTTACTTTTTGCCGAATAAATAGTTGGCCACAAAAATACAAGTTAATAAAAAAGGTGATAGTTAATTAAACATTGAACCATTGTTAAAATTGTATAATTCTCAATGGCGTTTTTAATCTAGCTTCAAATACGAGCATGATACTGAATTTATTCGATATGCCAATTAGCCGGACTCAATTTGGAACCAAGTACATTTTTTGTTTAGTGTTTGTATTTTAGTTAATTTGATTTTTTGTCATGTTGTTTTGAGAGCATAAGAAGTATTTTTGTTTTTTATTTTGTTTATTCGGATTTATTTCCGTTTATTTTTTTTTGTACGTATCGTCGGTTTGGGAAAAATGCGTTCAATTCTACGGAGACTTTACTGTATGTGAGAGTCGAGACAATAGAATAGTTTAATAAATATCAGCGAAAAAGTTATGTACGATCTCTGAGCGAAAGTCGTTTTTTATTTCCATTTTTTGTTTTTCTTTTCAATTCGTTTGGTAAGAGATTTCAATCGGATTTATATATACCTACGGATAGACCGATAGTCTATGCACCGATAGTCGGGAGCGGTTTGCGCCGCAACTCCCGGTCCGGCCATTAATACGGCTGCCGCTGATTGCTGTCGAGGGCTTATACGGGAAAACAAAATATACTGTGCAGTTTTTTGCTTCTGTTTTTGTTATTTATTTATTTATTTTCTTATGTCATATGTGCGACAACTCGAGCGCCAATTCACTCAAACAATAGTCTTCAGAGACGGCTAACGAAAACATAATAAATAAAATCAAAAAATACAATAAAATCTAAAACACTGTTATGTAACTCGTATTTTGAAGTTAAACTAGATAAACTAATAACTTGTTATACCAAAAACAAAAACTACGAAAATTACAAAGCACAAATTACAAAACCAAACAAATGAAGTAAATTTTTATTAACTTGTTAAATTTTTTTCTATCTTGTTTGTTGCTATAATAAAAATGAAATGTTCTTTTTTTGTTGACTCCATAACACCATTCATGTATACATAATTTTTTTTAACAAATTGATCTGTGTATTAAATTAACATATGATATACAGTACTAATTAACGAATTAACTTGTTTTTTGTTTTCTCGTCTTATATACAGTATAAATATCTATATTTAATGTAATATATTTCGGGAAATATAGCGGAAAATGAGTAAATAATAACAACAAATACGACAAACAAATTGTTAACAACAATGAGAATAATATTCTAATTATATTTAAATTATATTTAAAATAAGAAAAAAGTTTATTAACTGTTAAATCAAATCCAAACCAAAAAATGTGTTTTTTTCGTAATTTGTTGACTCGCTTTGAATTTGGGGCTCAATTAAGCGAATCAACAGATGTTTTGGATTTGATTTTGAATTTTTGTTTTTTATTTCGAATTAAATTTGTATATAAATTGAATTTTAATTTATTTTAGTTAAAAATAAATGTATTTATAAGAAAAACTTTATTCAAAGTTATTTATTTATACATAATTTATATACTGTACAGTCAGCTTAGTTTTTAGCATTAATAGTCTTTGTTACATTACATCGATTAGTTTGATAAGATGTGATCATGGTTAGATATTATCGGTGTTGTAATAATCTTGATAAGCGTAAATATTTTTAAAACTATTATTAAATATAATATTATTCAGTGTTAGACTTAAAATTTAACCTTTTATCTTACTTTTAAATTAATTAAATAATCTATAAACTTATTTTATATTTTATTAACTAAGCGTTATAATTTTACAAGTAATATTGATATTTATATTAGTATTTTATTTGTTTTAAATTAATTTATATAACAACATTTCAATGTTTTGCGAAAATTAATTTTGCGCAAATTATTTTTAAAAACTAACATTTAAATTTTAATAATTCATTACTACATTTAAAACAAACATATTAAATAAATATTGGTAATTAATACAAAAACTTGAAAGTTTAAAACGCATTAGATCAAAGTAATCAGTATAAACTGTAGTTGATCATAATTTACCCAAATTATGAGCATTTGATTGAATATTAAAATGAAAATTTGAACAATGTCAATTAGATGTGAACTTTCGGCAAAATAACCCACATCTAAAATTTCAAAATAATTATTACAATGAACAAATTTTCTGATCATCACATGTGAACTGAAATCAATTAATTAAAAGTTTGAATTACGTCTCGACTTCAAAGCGCTCACACATTGTGTCTGACAATCAATGTGTTAACTCTCGCGCATTGTGTGACACTTATCTAATTCGACAATCTGTGCAAATTAATTACATTTCACTAATTAGCAGCCAATCAGTTAAGACGAATCATACTGTACAACAAAAATAAAACAGTACTTAATATTCCAATTATTCGAATATTTGCGAAAAAATTAATTATTTACTAAATAATTCGATGCAAAGACGTGATAGTTTTAGCACAAATTTAGCATTTTTATATTTAGATAAGATATTTAAAATAAATAACTCTTTTTAAGAAAAAGCAAATTTGATAATTACGCTTAATTTGATTGATTTAATTAGATAGCTTAATTTATATGTATTTTTAATTTATTATGATTGTTTATTGTCATTAATTTTAAACTAAATTTATTTTTATTTTTTATTTATATATTTTTATTTAACACATTTACATATATAAACATTTAGCATGCATTATATCATAACATTTTAAAGCTTTAATATTAACATTATTTAAAAAACTAATAGTAATTAAAATTTAAAATATTTTTTTAATTAAAATATTTTAAAATTACTTTTTACTTTATTGTACAGTATAATAATTATATTTACACCATATTAGTCAATACAAAAATATATTTACTGTACTAGTTATTTTTAAAATGTTATTATTAATATTGTTAATGTTAAAAATACAAATAAATTTAAGATATACAAATATAAACATAAACAAATTAAATTAAACATAAATAACAATAACAAATACAGCAAAAAATTAATAGAAAGCGAAAAAACAATTAACAAATAAAGAATTAATTACCGAAAAACAAAAACTAATAATTATTCAAATGTTTTTAATTAGTAAACAAAATAAGCAAGTAGCAATCAGCACTTTCGTGCGCGAATGATGGTAAGGCGCACGGGTATGAGCGCCGAAACACTTCCTCATATTTCACGTGAACTTGTGTTTTACAATCAGATAATACGCTAATAGACAGATACTTTTACAAACAAAAAAGCAAAAGTAAAAAAATACAAATTGATTATTCAAACAAATGAGTCGAAAATACCAAGAAAGTTTTTTACGCTCTCTTTCCAATCACTTTCAGTCGGATAATTGGTTCGCAATTCGTTGCATACAATTAGAGGCGAGTCTTAAGCGAAGAGAAAATTAATGCAAATACTTATCGCAAGCCTTTCGCGACAAACACACGGTTTATGGAAATTATTTGTTTAAATAAATTTACATTTTTTTCGTCGATTTCGTTCTCTTTAAACAACACTTTAATTGTGTTTTAAATGTTAAGGTATTTCTCCGCCGACACGGATAGCGGACACGGATTTGTGCGTTCGAGTTATCCCCTCATAGTGTTATGCATTAATTATATGCAAAAAAAGCTGCTTAATAGTTTTTTAAACATAATTTAATAAACGAAATAATTTTGTATCATGTTGTTTTTTTTTCGGTCCCGTCGATAACTCCTCCCAAAGTCGTAAAAATATTCGCCTAAAAACAAATACGAATCGATTGGCGAAAATAAACGGCGTTTTTGTGCGAAAAGTTTTTTGGTATAAAAGCGAAAGTTGTTTATCGGTTTGTATTCATAACAAAAACAGTTTTTACTTTCGAAACAAACAAATATTTATTTGTATTTATTTTCTTTCTATTTGTGAATCAGTTTTACAAACGACTCGAAACGTTAAAAATGGTTTGCCTTAAGGTCTGCTGTTATACGCTTTTGTATTCATATAAAAAACAACCATATCTTGCGAATAAACAGTGCAATTAATAATTTTATGCTGTGTACTTTTTGCAGTCTGTGTTAATCTTGCTGTCGATGATGATCTGTGTGGCGGTCGGCACCTACTATAAGGGCGGCGGGAGTTCCAACTCATTCCGAAAACAAGACGTAAACCAAATATACTGTTGAAAAATATTTCCAATAGATATTAATGTCGCTTTCGATTTGTGCGTTCGCCAAAAAGGATCATGGTAACTACGCTTTCGGCTACGACATCAAAGACCCCTACGGCGCGTCTAACTCGCGCAAGGAGTCCGGCGATGGACATGGCAATAAGGTGCGAGGGCTGGGCGCTCAGGCGGCTTTTTATGCGTCAATAGCCATTAGCATTTTAAGTAGCATGATTAAAATTTCGCACAACCTCTCTATAGGAGGGCTCATACAGTCTGCACGACTCCGATGGTCGCCAGCGAACCGTCCGATATGTATGGCTTATATTGAAAAATATTGTTTAAATTGTTTTTTACTTAAATTATCTTTCGTTTCGACGACTAGTGGGCCGACAAATCTGGCTTTAGGTTTGAATTTATGGCTCAAATATTGTTTTGAATTTCGTTTAAACGAAAACTTTTGTTTAGAGCGAAGATCCAGTCGAACGAGCCCTCTGTGATCACTCACGAGGCGGCCGACGCCTCCTACTCGGGCAACGATCACGGCAGCACACATGGCGGTGGCGGCTCTTTTGCGTAATATTCAACTGACAAATTTATCTCTTTTTTAAGCATGCTTAATAGTTGGTTTGTTCTATAATAGCTACCAAAGCGGCGGACCCGGCGGAAAGTGGTAGTGCATAACATGCTGTGCAATTTAAACTAGCACAATAGCGTCGATTCGAAGCAAGTTAATATTTGGCCCTGTACATATTTTAGACCGTAAATTTTGCTCAACTTTCTACACTGCTAATAGTACTGAATGCGGCGATAAATCTCGAACTCGATTTCGCAATTCTAACCGAATTTATAGATCGTTTTTATCTGAAAACCCAATCTCTTAGTCCGTAACCCAACTCCTGATTCAAACTTTTTTTTTTACTCAAGAACTGCAGTCTTAGCGAAAAAATACTCGAAATATCATTAATTATTTTAACTTTTTTTTTATTCAGTTTAATTAATTTTTGCGCTTGCTTGTATTTTTAGCTTGCTACTGTGTAGTTTATTTCAGTCTTGTTAATGACTTTTTAGTGAAGTCTTTTTGTTATTTTTTTAAAGCAATATATTTTTAACAATATGTATAAATAGGTAAAAATCTATAATTAGTTATAATTTTAGATGTGATTACTTTTTATAATTGTGTATTGTTACAAGTTATTGCTTTTTTGCCAATATTTAAATTTTTTCGAATTATTTTAATGTTTTAAACAACACATCAAATGCTGTCGAGATTGGGTATAATTTGTACAGCATAATAATTTGCTTGTGAAATGAGTTCGCATTTTTATTGTTTTAGCAATAATTGTTATGTTTATTGACGATAATTGTTAACATTTTTATTTTTGCTTTTGTAAAACAACTGTCATTTTTTATTTTGGCTTGTAATTATTTTTATTTTTTACACATGTTAATTTGTAAGAATCGACTTGAGAAATAAAAATTTATTTGAATACAAAATACGATATTTGTTTATTTTTTATTGTAAATTGCACAGTACAATTTACTCGATTAGTTAGCATTGCTTTAGCATAATGTGTAAAATGAAATATTTTATATTAAATATAAATCATAATGCATAAAATATGTGGATTTATTTTAATTTACAAACAATTATTTATTAAATACTTGGCAAATATTTATGTACCGTAATAATAAGCTTGTTAAATGTTCAAACTTAAAATAATATTACTAAAAGTGACTATAAATGCGCATTGTGTCTCACTATTTATTTGCGAAATGAAAATTAATTTTGTAATAAAATATGAGATTATCTTAGCTAAATATTATACATTGTAAAATAATGATTCTGTTATAATTAAAATGCAATAAAATAGAATTTTGTATTAGCTTGGTAAAGCATTTTAAATAAAAATGACAACATTATGATCTTTATAAAAAGTTTATTTTGAAAAATATATCAAGATGATACAATAATAAAAATAATTTGTTTATAAAAAAATGTTATGATTACAAATAATTTTAAAAATCAAATTAGTTTAGTTTTCATACTTGCTAAACTTTTTATCATGTGTAATTAATTCTTTAAAATAGTACAGTAGCAAATGATTGAAGTTATAAGAAATGCGAATATTAAGTTAGATTAAATTTTATGTAATATTCAAAAATTGATATGAAATTTAAAAAATGCGTCGAATTTACCTTGATAATACATGCAATTAACTGTCCATGCACAGGTCGAGGCGGCGGTTGTGGATCGCGCGAGCATTCACGTCGACCTCGTTTTCCGGCCCAATCGGCTGGTCGTACGGAACGTCCGCTACCGCCGGAACGTCCTCTTCGGCCGGAATGTCATCTTTGGCCGGAGTGTCGTCTTCGGCCGGAAAGTCGTCTTCGGCCGGAATGTCATCATCGGTCGGAATGTCGTCTTCGGCCGGAAAGTCG
>JAQIXC010002573.1:0-10613 GCA_034697605.1 Metabelba pulverosa
GAATTCTAAATGCGTTTGAATATTCTGTAAGTTTTTATTCAATTACTTTCAATCATTATACTGTAAACTAAAATTTTAGCTAGTTTATGGTATAAAATATAAAATGTTTTTAATTTTTAATGTTTTATAAAATAATTATCATATTTATCATATAAGTTAAAATATTATGGTTGTTAAGTTATAACAAAATTTAATTCAAATTATAATGTTTTATTTTATATCTAATTAAATTTTTTTATCAATTGTAAAAATAATATTTAAAATATTTAACAATATCGTGAGTTTTTAATATAAATTTAAACAATATATTGCTCTGATTTAGTTAAATATTAGTTTAAATAATCAAATCTATAATTCAAACAAATTTTGAATTGATAACTTACAAAAAGCTTTTATCCTAAACTACTTTACTATGGAATAAATTTAAAATAGCTAATGTTAATAATTTCAAATTGAAGCAATCTAACCTCTTTATTCTATTTTGTTTGCAATAACAATGATATCTCGACTACAAAACAGAACAAATTGCAAAACAATGATTGGAAAAGTGATTCCTCTGGCGCTGACACTCGTTCTTCTGGTGAACGTAAATGCCTTCAAACCGCACACAAAGGAACAGTTGGCTAAACGACTGGTCAAACTGTTCCTGGCCTCAGCCATACTGTCCCCGCCCGGGATTGTTCCGCTGCCACTGCCGGTCCCGTTCCCATACAAATCGCATCACCGCTTGAGCCGAATGGGCCAAATAGGCCGAACCCATCATCCCTTTCCGCCTATGATTCCATTTTTGTAAGCATTTAAGTTTTATGTTATTTAAATTTGTGATTGCTATTTGAAATCAGTTTACGCTACCATCGCATTAATTTTAGACCATTTTATCGATTCTAATAGCAGTGAAGAATATCACCACTTTTTGCTGCCATCCCTCAAATTCTAACATTTGATTCGTCGCTCATTTAGTCACTAATTATTCAATTCATTAAACATTTGTTTCGCAAATAATTCAAATGATTTTGTTTTTGAAAATTCGGTTTAATTGCAAATATACAGTATAGTATAATAAGTTTAATATTCTTCATTATGTGATCTTATATTAACGTTAAGATAAATTGTTGTAATACTAATTAATTTAATTAAGGTATGCAAAAGTATTTTATTTAAACATTACATATTAATTTAAAGTTTAAAAGATAAGAATTAATTTTTTAAAATGAAAACTTCTACAGTATGTATTTTATTTTAAATTACAAAAAATTATCTTTATAATTTTAAATGTAATATTTTATCAATTATGTTTTGAAGAAAAAAAATAAAATATTTAAATTTGCTAATCATGCTATATTTTTTGTATTTGATAAATTTAATGAATTTATGAAAAAATCAAATTTAATGTTTAGTTTAAATATTTTTATTACTATAATTTTGATTTATAAATTAATTGAATGAATTAAAAAGTTATTGGCAAATTATCAAATTATACATTTAAATTTTTACATTAACATTTACGGAAATTACAGCTAGGTTAATTTGTGCATCAAATTTGAAGAAAAATCTTTAATTAAAAAAGAGAGTATAAAATAATTTAATTAAATTATTAAGACATTAAGTGAAATGTCATGTTTATCATGAATAAATATGCAAAACAAAACCGAATGAACGGAAACGAAAGGAGTGCTGAGTTGTGTGTTTCGCAGACATCGAATCGAGCGGAGAGTCCTATTGATATTGTATTAGATTGCACAGTTTATACA
Source organism: Metabelba pulverosa (assembly GCA_034697605.1). Taxonomy (NCBI): domain Eukaryota; kingdom Metazoa; phylum Arthropoda; class Arachnida; order Sarcoptiformes; family Damaeidae; genus Metabelba; species Metabelba pulverosa. The sequence goes on from JAQIXC010002573.1 coordinate 1,752, forward strand.
ATTTGCACAGTTTATACAGTTTGCATAGGTTGCACAGTTCGCACCGTTCCGCACAGGCAAAACGGTCGGTGCAGTTGCGAACAGTTGTGTACCCAATGCTCGCGCTTAGGGGCCAAACACTCGCCTAAACTTTCACTGGTTTTGGTGGGACTTCCCAATCGTCTTATGCAACACAACATATCATTTGACTTCACTTTCGTTTGTTGGCCTACATTCTCGGCCATCGAATGCCCACAACTGCGGCATTCGAGTCAGCGCTGGAGAACGGGCGGGCGTTCTGACACTCGACACACTATATAAGCAAATGTGAGAACACTTTCCATTCACTCAAGTATTGGTCGAAATTTGATTTCTTGCAAAAGTGAAAGTTTGCAAACTTTTACCAACTATTAGAGTAGTATTCGCTAGTAAACAGAATCACTTATAAAGAGTGAGAGCACAGTTAGATTTAACTTAAAAGTTTTACAGTGTACGAGTAAAGAGTATCTAAAAGTGTGAAGATGAAAATGCGAGTGACAGTGGTGTTGATGGTGTGTCTGGTTGTGCTGAGTATGTACCTGTCGGGCGGCGAGTGCAGCAAAAAGAAGAAACTGCTCAAAGCCGCCAAGTTCTTGCTACTGGGTGCTGCGCTCAAGTCCAAAAAGTCATTCATTCCCATTCCGCTGCCGGTGAGTGGGGCTGCCAGTGCCGATGTGCCATGCAGCATTCGACGCTTTTGATCGATGATGATCAATTTACCTTGCTCTCTTTTGCATATAGATCCCAATCCCGTTCAAGCACGAGAAGCATCTGGTGCACTCGTACCCGGAGCCCATTCCATACCCCGTGTATAAACCTATTTTGTGAGTATTAACTTAAGCGAAACTTAATAAATATGTTATGAATATAGTATTTAATTTACATTCTAAGATAACCTAAAATGCTTGTTGTTTTTAAATTGTTTGCCAATTGTGGCATTTGTTTGATAGCACATTAGATATAATAATTTAGAATGATATAAATTGATTAATTTTTATTACATATTTCCTATATTTTATTTAATTGAAATTATTTAAACGTACACTGTATAAAAGTTGACGGATTAAGTTTTTTTTAATTTTAATAATCAATTTATTATAAAACTGCGTTTTTTTAAATAAATAAATTAATTAAATTTTTCTAATAAACCCAATACTTATAAGAAGTAATTTGGCCGTAGAGTTAACAATGTTCTATTTGTTCCCAATTTTTATCTTAATTAAATAAATTTCAAAAATAAACTTTATAAATTGAAAGTTTAGAATATTTTATATTTATTAAACGATTAATTTAATAATGACAATTTGCACATGATTGCCATTTAAATCTTCCAATCTATTAATTAAGATTAAAAGTAATTAAATTGCTATGTATAATTTTTTTTGGAAATGATATTTGAACTTAAAATAGACTTAACAAATAAAAAGTGAACAGTTGCAAAGTTAATTAGAATCGGTTACATATGGTTTGACATGACATGACACGAATCACTGTTCGTCTAAACCCAATGCCGAGAATCAAAGTCTAGACAAAAGCAGAAATTGAGTACAAAATAGGAGTAAATGTAAGAAATCGAAGGTTTAGTGCGAACTTTGGGTCAATATTATGCAAACGGAATAGTTTTGAACAAATAATTTGTTTTCACTAACAGTCGCATCGAAACGATACAGATTTGCGTTTCTGAGAGAAAAGTCGAGTTTCGGCGAGAAAACTGAACTTCAGTTTTGGTGAAATGTTTTTTCGGCGAAACTGTTTGTGGAGTATGTGTTGCACTTCAAGGGCATCAGCGCCTGGGCTTCGCTCGCATGGTCTGCAGGTTTGGGGCTAAAGAACAGTTGGGTTGCAGTCACAGCTCCGTTGGTGAGAGAGACGGATAGGGAGCGATGGGGAGAGAGAATGGGAGAGAAGGAGAACTACTTTAGTCGAACTTAAAATGTTGAACAATAGCCGGTCGACGAAAATAAAGCGCTATAACTGTAAAAGTAGGTCAGAGTTGGATAAACATAAGCCCTATTAGCCTATTAGATAACTTCTGACTTCTGACACAATTTGTTCGCTTCACCGATCACTCGATTCTCCACAACTTCGGCACTAAATCTCCAATCGTTTTGTTAGCTTTAGTTCTTTCCTTTTAATTCGAATTAATTTCTGATTAATTAATTCAAATGAAATGTTTGAAACGATTTGTCGCAAACGAAGTCAAATGAATGCATTTATTGCTACCTATGGCTGTATGGCTGCGGAAGTTTGCGCACACTTTGCCAATTCATTTGCTCTTTGCTTATGCAGTGCTCCTAATTAATTGCAAATTAAACGATAAATGTACAAATCCAAGTTAAATATTCAATATACTAGTTAAATTTATGCAGTTAAATTATGTAAAAATATAGTAATTTTGTCGCAATTGTACAGTGCACTAATAAAATCGATTATTTTGTCTCGAAAATAGCGTTCATGATAGCTATGGACCATATCATGACAACTACTGGTAATTCCAGTCCTTCAACACAAAGGTAATTGAGTTTAGGTTTTTTATTTCAATTTATATTTATTCCGATTTTTTTCTTACATTCATAGAATTCATCAAATATTTAAATAAACCATTTCATATATTTTACATAAATTGTACAAAATATTTAATAATTCAATTAAAGAAAAACTTTTCCGGCAATCAAATAATCAAATGGATTAATCAGGTATTTAAACAATATATTAATTTGCAATACAATACATATTTTTGATTAATTTTCTATTTACTGAAAAAAGTTATTTATTTCAATGATAAATGGTTTCTAATGTTTTTAATTGGAATAGATTACCTGTATATGAATATATTGTATTGTAGTTAATCTAAACTAATTAATCAATGTAATAAATTCTTGTTAAAATTTTAAAATATATTTTTATATTTTATTTTTTAGTAGCTTATTATAAATAATTCAAATTTAATTTTAAAGATATATAGATAAATTCTTATATTAATTTAATTAATAAGATTGATTATTTTACGCTTTAAATTATAAAAATGTTTTAATTGTTTCAATTCTGAACCAGATTTTGATGTTTTGTAGAATAAGTTTTAAAAACACATTATTTTTATGATTTGAAGTTTTAATTTATACAATCCTAGTTAAGGGAATTGAAAGAGATAAACAGTGCAAAATTTATAATTCGTTTAAGTGTTTAGAAATTGTATTACTTTCTCAATTAAGACATGTTTAACATTAATCAAACGTTTATTAAATAATAGCCTTTTGTATTAGAAATTGTATTTGCATTACAATAGCAATTCATTTCCGAATATTAATTACATTTTGTTTTGTTTGTATCCAAAGCTCGCCTTTCGACTCAACACCCGATTAGAGGATTTGGCGGAAATTATGTCTAATCCAGTCTTTGCACTACTATTTAGTGCCAAAAAACAACATTTGATACAACTTTTTCTGTTTTCCTTATTTAATTGCCATTTAGTACATATTTATTAAAATGTTACTGTATTATCCTTTCTTATCTTTTCGCTTTTATCTACTTTTGACCTTATTTTCAATGCAATATAAGTTAGATTTTTATGTTAAATATTAAACATAATAACGGATGATATTGTACCGGTGCATTTTATATGAGACAATACTCGTATTTACTCTAATTATCATAAATAAGCAATTAATTATTAAATGAATTAAATTAAATGTTCTGTTTACATATACAAACAGCATTATTAAAAGTTTACATACATATACAAATGCAATCTCTATTTTAAATATTACTAAACATATTTTTAAACAAAAAATTATAATATGTTTAAACAAATTTTATTTTCTTGTTTATATAATTTTAAATTGTGACATTTTTATATTTTTGTACTAAATTATTATTATTATTAAAACTATATTTTTTATCAATTAAGTTATTTATAATGTTATTTATTATATTTTGTTTTAAAATTATTGTTTTGTGAATTTATAAAACTTAAGCAATAAAATATAACAAGTGTATAAAACTTACTTTTTGTTTTGTTTTATAATTTATTTTGTTTTTATATATTAAATAATAAGTAAAAATATTTTAATACTGTATTTATAATTTCCAAAGAAACAAGCAGTAGATACACTATCAGGTTAAATTTATTTTAATTTAATATATATTAAGGTTAAATTTTTAAAAAACTTAAAATTATTATTTTTTTATGATAACTACTAGATTTTTAATATTTTAATTTAAATTTAATGCAAAATTTATTATTAAGTAAAAATAATAACGCTATACGTTTAAGAATGATTAAATTAACAGCAAGAGAATAAGATACTTTTATCAAGCAGATAAAACTTGAAATTTATAAACTGTATATTACTGTACAATATTTTATTATTGCTTACATTTAATTAAATGTTAGTTATATTTGTAATAAAATTTAATAAATATTTTACTATTTATTTAATATTATTTATTTGTTGTTTAATATTTAATTATGAAATTATATTAGCATGTTTAACTCAAATTAATATTTTTTAATTATATATAAAAATATACAAATAATATTTAAATAAATTTATTAATAGCAACATATATAATCGAAAATATAACTTGTTTATAAAAAAATGTCTTCATCAAATATTTTTTCATCAAATGATATATTTTTTATAAAACGTAATAAATGCTACAAATTATTTTATAAATACATTTTGTTGGGTCATCATTAGTTGCATTTATTAATGTTTATTAGTTGGCAAAATATTTCTCAACAAATTAAATCAAAAAATGTATTTATTATTATTTAAAAATATATCAGTTACAATATATACAATTATGAGATAATATTTTAAATGACCAGCGAATCATAGAAATTGATTTAAACTCATTTTTTTCTGTTGAATAACAGAAAATATTACAATTTAAAAATAAATATAAAATAACAATGTTGATTAGTTAAGTTAATTTAAGCATAGTAATTTTTACAATATAACAATTTCATGTTAAACTATTCAGTTATATTCAAGATAAAAACTTAAAAGCATTAAATATGAAGTAATTCGACGTTCACTTCCGTCGGCGCTGAATCTGTCCGATCAGATACGGCGGAACCTGAAGAGCAAAACAATGATTAATTCGATTCGAAAGCAACGAATGAATGTATAGTCACATGAAAGAGGACTAAATGGTTTTGAATGAGCGCTTTAGTGATATAAAAGCTGTCTTTCGCCCTCTCGAGCATCGACTCCATCTCTTTGAGGCCCTCCGAGTGCTTCGAGCGCTTCTTGTCGACCAGATTCGGGAACAGATTAGGCGCCATAATAGTGGCCACATTGTGGACAGTCATCTTGTTGAGGTGCTCGTGATTGGTGATGTCGGTGAATAAGTGGAGCATCGCTTCCAATGTGTTTCGATGCGATTCCGGCAGCAGTAGAATCAGTAAATTCAAAATTTGCACTTGTTGCAAATAATCGCTTATCTCTACAGTTCAAGTTTTAGCAAGATTATTTCATAAGCATAATGTCAACTGAACTAAAAGCAAAATGAGAGCCTAAACGTGAAATGTGTGTAAATACTTGGCACTAAGAGGAAGGCTTCCAAGAGATCGTAAGAGAGGAGAGGATCGGGCAGTTCGCGGATGAAGTGCTTGAGAACGGAGCAGATGTCGTAAATACTGTATTTACTCAATAACTCGAATATCTCTTCACTGCTCTCGTTGTACGCATTGCTATAATACAAATGATAGAGATTTTCCAACTCTTCCTTCAATGTCTGCAATCAAATCAAATGAGAAATATTGAGAAAATGCATTCATTTGCTTAACAAATGATAGAAAAGTGTTGTTTTTGTCTTACATTGACTCGATTTTGGGAACCAGTAATGCGGAAAATGCCCTCTTCGTGCAGACCGTTCACTCGGATGTAATTAAATAACTATTAAATCCAATTTCATATTAACACTAATCATATCGAAAATTAAACACTTTTTTCGTAAAACATTTTCTTACAATCCGTAGAATTGATGGAAAACCAGAACTACTGTTACGTCTCAGGTCTGTGTTGTATAACTCGTTAAGAGGAACACCAAATATGCGATTGTCTGAGTTTTCTGTAACAAGATTAAATTTTTTTATAAATATTTATAACATCTTTTGTGCTATAAAATTGTTATAGTAAATTTTTTAAAATTTATTGGTCAATAAAAATTAAATAAGCTTTTATTAAAAAAAATAACAGCTATTAATTTTAATCCTCTGTTTCTAACCTATATTTTAGCAATCAAAATTTAAAAATACGTATGCCTACAATCAACAGTAATCCCTTCATAATTTTTAAACAATGTTAATTACGATGCAGCAAGTTAGAAATGGTAATCCCTCGGTTCGCAGAATCCCACTTGGTAGAAAAATTATGTAATGTTTAGCAGATGAAATTAGGAAATAGGGATTCTGCCAAGTGGGATTCGGCGAATAATGGGAAAACCTTGGAAATAATAACTTAATGCCAAGCTTAATTTAAGAATATTTGTAATAATAATCATAAAATAGTAGTGGAATATTTTTTAAAGTTCAAATACTTTTAATCTTTTTCTTAAACTTTTTGCGCTTAATCTTCTCGAACTCGAGTCCATACATATCGAGAACAGTCGACAACTCGATTGTGGCCAATGTCTTGACTTTTTTGCACATATCAGGGCTGAGATCCTCGAGTCTCGAAACGTATGCATTTAAACGCAATTCCTATTGAAGTATTGAAAATCGCAAATATTTAATTAGATTCTTAACTTTTTCAAAAGTGTTTGCTTATTTTTAAAATATTTAATTGTAAAGCAAGCATTAATTATTTAGTCAAAGCAATTAACAAATTTGTTGTTCAGCTACCAGCGCCCCAATTATACATGGCAATTATCAAAGTTTTATATCAATACCAATGTTCAGTACAATTGATTTTCAACTCTCGGTTTTAATACTTCAGTTAATTGTTTGTAAATTACATTTGAAATAACTCTAGAAATCAAATCAAATAAAGTATTAAATATTTCTGAACTGAAGAGACGGCAAATGAAAGCAATAATCACTTGATATACCGGATATTATTTAACCAGTCAAAATATATTATTCTTTTGATGTTTAACCGCAGATTATCGCTTTAGTTTGTATAGTTTGTATTATATCATCTAAAAAATATAATAGTAGTTTAATATAGTAATTTATAAATTTGCTCTGGACGAAATCAAATCTAAAGGTTGTTGGTTTGGACAAAAATAAATTCATTTAAATAAAATGGAGAAAAATCTATTAAACACTTCTCTAATGATTCGATCGAAACAATAGTTAATTAAATTTTTGTCATTAAAGCCAAAAAGTCAGTAACCGAGAGATACTGAAAATATTGATGAAAAGTAAGATTTTCACTCAATTTCGGTAACTTTCAAACTATAGAGTAGAACATAAATCGTAAAATCGCTATAATTAGTGAGAATTTGAGACTCAATTAAACTATCAATAGATAACATAACAATTTTAATGAAGATTTTTTCTCTATATAAACAAGAGTTTTGCGTTTGAAGTAATAAATTTCAAAAAACTTCTATTGTTTCAAAAGGCTTTCGATATATTTGAAAAAATGGCAAAATTTAGTTTGATTTTAGTCTTAGTGTTTGCATTAACTCTGTTTCTAACAAATACCTCACATCAGGCCAAAAGTGAAAAGCTACATAACAGTTTGGGATTGAGTCTGGGTTTGTTGTCGCTTGGTAATCTTTTAAATAACAATAACAGGTAAAATTTTCAAAATCTCATAAAATTAAATTCATAATTAATAATTGATTATGTTAAACAGGAATTACAACCAGGGTAATTATATCCCAATGCCTATACCTGTGCCCGTGAGTAATATTTTTATTTTTAAATTTATTTACAAATACTTAAATTTTAAAATCTCTATAATATACAAAAGATGCCTGTGCAGTCGCCGCCTAATTATGGTTACCCACCCCCACAACCGCCAATCATAATCCCTGTGCCTCAGCCAAGATTAGTAAGTGGTTAATTAAAATAATGATACAACTTATAATTATACTTAATAATTTGTAACTTTACATTATATAAAATTAATAGCCTTAATAAATAATTTTAAAAAATAAAGTTAATTAAAGCTATCATTTAAATCTTCATTAATGAGAATATTTGCAATTTCTTAGATTCCAGTCCCTCAGCCATATCCCGCTTACCCTCAAGCATACCCTCAACACTACGGGTAAATCATTTTTATTATTTATTTTTATTATTCTTAACTAATAAGTATCGATTTTTATAAACTTGTAACTTTTTTTTAATATAGAAGAATGGACCAAGGTTATGGAATGGGCGGCGATTATTGGTAATAAAAATTAATAAAATCTAAATAAGTAAAAATATGCTTAATTCGATTGTTACTGCTTATTAGCAATAATGCAGATAAAAAACAACTCTTTAACTTAATTAAATTTTTCCATTCGTAATTCAGGAATTCAAGATATTAAATTATTTAAAAATGTAATTAAATGAAAATAACGAATTCTTAAGAATTAATCATTTATAAAGCAGTAGTCCTGTATTAAACATATAAACAACATTGTAAATTATAACCTGTATAATATTTTAAAATGTAAACGTTAATAAATTTTCAATTAATTTGTCTTTAATTTGCTTTTCTTAATTAATTTAGTAATTTAATTTGCTTAAAGTTAATTCAAAGTTTAAAATTTTAAGCTATGTAAATGCTAAATTTAAAATTTTTATATATAAGGTGACAAATTAATTTAGCCGGAAAGTAGTACCGGGCTATTATTTTTATTTGCTGGAATATTTTTAAATATGATGCATCAAATTAA
>JAQIXC010002574.1:0-10612 GCA_034697605.1 Metabelba pulverosa
ATTATAATTTATATACTTAATTTTCTGTTGCCTTTAGATTATACTATGCAAAGTGAAAGTTTCAATCTTTCAGTGAAACTTTCACTCAAAAATTAATTTCACTGAAATTTACAACCCTAAGTAAAATAAATATGTGCAAGTTTGTAAAATTAAAAAATACTTATATATTTGTTAATTACTTCATTTATTACCACAAATATAGAAATATTATTCAAAATTCATTATTATTATGTTAATTAATTTTAGAATATAAATATAGATTAATAATAAATTGTTGTTTTCTAATAAACTAAAAATATTAAAGATAGTTTTTATACGAATATTAGTTAATTTACATATTTATTCATTTAAAATTTTTATCAAAAAATTTATATTTATTTATTTAAACAATTATCTAATTGTAATTAAGCTATTATTTAGTTTTACAAATACTGTATAAAAATATTTCAATTTTCTAGAACTTGCTTGTTGAAATAGACTAAACTCTAATTCATTTATTGGAAAATAATATCTGTATAATAATCTCAAAACTAATCCTTTTTGTCGTTATAATACGTCTGACGATTGCTGCCGACAATGCATATGATACAGAAATAACGTACCACTCGATCCGCACCCGTGTTATAGCTATCAAATGAGAACGTAGTGTCTGAACGGCAGTAATAACGTTGTACTTCCTTTTCCTCTACGATAGCGTGTATTCAATCGTAAGTCTAATTCTTTGATTTATTTCGCGATTAAATAATCAACAATTAGTTGTTATTTTAATTTTGATTACATCTTGCTAAATTAACTGCCATAGCGTATCGGCAAATGAGCCCAATCTGCCACTCATTACCACTCATTACCCCTAAAGAGTTGATTGACTAATAGCCGAAGTCTTGTCCGAACAGACACTAAGCCGAGAGTATGGGTCGAGTGATTCGGAGTCAACGTAAAGGCGCCGGAAGTGTGTTCAAGAGCCACAATAAGCACAGGAAAGGCGCCCCGAAGTTACGGGCCATTGACTTCGCCGAAAGACATGGATATATCAAAGGCGTGATTCGGGTTAGTGTTGAACCTCTGCCCTCTCCTCCTCTCCTGAGCGCTAAACTGATTTGTGTCGAACAGGAAATACTTCACGACCCGGGAAGGGGCGCACCGTTAGCTCAGGTGGTTTTCCGCGACCCCTACAAATACAAACTGCGCAAGGAGCTGTTCTTAGCAGCCGAGGGCATGTATACGGGACAGTTCGTCTACTGCGGCAAGAAGGCCACCCTCCAGATCGGGAATGTGCTGCCGGTGGGCACTATGCCCGAGGGCACCGTTGTCTGCAACCTGGAGGAGAAGGCCGGCGATCGCGGCCGCATTGCCCGCGCGTCTGGCAATTACGCGACAGTTATTTCACACAATCCGGACACTCGAGTACGTGCCGGCGCTCACTCGCGCTCATTGAGTCTTCGATTTTTGAATTTGTATTCGTTTACAGAAAACTCGAGTAAAGCTTCCCTCCGGAGCGAAGAAAGTGGTTCCGTCGACCAATCGAGGAATGGTGGGAATCATAGCCGGGGGCGGGCGTATAGACAAGCCTATTCTGAAGGCCGGCCGAGCGTACCATAAATACAAAGCGAAGCGAAACTGCTGGCCTAAAGTTCGAGGAGTGGCGATGAACCCAGTCGAGCACCCGCATGGAGGCGGCAATCACCAACACATCGGTCACGCGTCGACTGTGCGAAGAGACGCGAGCGCCGGAAGAAAGGTCGGTCTGATTGCCGCGAGACGTACCGGTCGTATCAGAGGCGGTAAGAAAGAAGTGAAAGACGAGACTAAGTGATCGGTTGTTCCGCTCTTTATATGAATAATAAAGGATTTCTAATAATATGTTTGTTTTGCTTATTATTAATTACGACTATAATACACAAACTGAGTGATTGAGTGATAATACAAATGGAGTTGATATGAGGGCTCAGTTGGTGGTCGAGGAAGCGGTTGCCGACGAGTTCTGCGAGCTTTGCTGCTGACTCTGGCTCTCGTTCTGAGACCCACCCGACCCTCCCTGTGAAGGCGGCCTAAGGAGAAAGTGGGCAATACTGTAGAATACGATAGCATACGGTCTAAGCTTATCAACTAGATTAATTCAACTTGATTATTATTTAATACATTGTTTTAATCGAATGGCACACAAATGTCAATTAGAAGTATACAGATTCGTGAGATATCAGGTTGTCGTGTGCGCCTCATTAAGCTCTTTACTCGACTTTAAAGCAACTATTGGGTAATTACCTCGAAGGTTGTGACTTGGGTTTAGGCATTTTGGCCAGTCTACAATCGAACAAACAAACATGGTTAGCACAAATGCTCATCACAACCACACAACCACCCAATCGCTGTCGAGCTGTCGGCCCATTACTGCCACTCCCGTTACGACTAATTACAATCATATGATTAGGCGTCACAGCAGACAATGGCCTAAATTCTATCATGGTTTCGGTTTCAAACCACCTTGTTGGATTGCTAATTAGCGAATTATCATGTTATTAGACGGCGACACAATTATGGCTAAACAAATTCAAGCATTCGAATAGATTTCATAATTTTCTAAAATAACTGCTAAATGGTTAACGTTTTCAGTTATAATAGTTTAAACTTTAAAGCGTTTCAATAGCGGTTATATCTTACAATATATCTACGGTACAAATAGCATGCTACTTTTGCTAGAACCAAGCTAGTACTTTCTATATGGTTTTGAACGTAAATTACTACCAGTAGTGCGAGATCTAGTGGTGTATAATTGGCTAAAATGTGCTTGCTACACAGTATAAGTTATCAGGTTCTTAATGAGACAAAAGATTACCGGTAAGCAGGGTTTAAATACTTGGTGAAATAAAGGGTTGGTGAGAAGGTCATAGCAACTATTGTTTTGGTCAAAAAGCTCCATTGACAAAGCATTTCACCATGCATTCACTGCGACCTCTACGGTAGGGTTAGCCAATGGCCAGACACCTCGACAAGACAGAGCCTTTGTGCGAACACACCGCTCAGTGTTGGTCACTTACAGCACAGGTATCTCTTTTTTCTCGTCAAAATTTTTCCACAACTCATACAGATTGAGAATATGACGAGTGATCTCTAAAATCTAATCCAAAAAAATTAATTCCAAATAAAGGATTGTCTGAGAAGTGAATACTTTATCCAAATCTGTGTTCAACTCAGCGAACCATTGCTTGTAATCTCTTTGAGTGATAACACACGCCATATGAAGACATGCTTAGAGAGGACAGAGACAGACAGACATAGAGAGTTATAGCACAGATTGCACATCTAGTCAATTGCATGGCTAGTGTTCATGTGCTCACCCAAAGAGATTTGGTGCGGGGCGTAGAGGAGGCATATGTCTACAAAACCAACGATCAAACCGTTAATTCAATGCTTAATAGCTAAGCCGACAAGCAGTGGGCTGGCAGTGGCCCGACTCACCCAAACGGAAGCTATCGTTCACTACATTCCTACAACAAAATCAAATTTGCAAACTTTTAAGGTTATCAAGTTGGTTTTAAAGGGCGCAAGCAGCCCAATCATCAATACCAAGCCGTCGGGAGAATCGTCTCTTTGTTGTTCCATTCCTGAACATACTGGAGCAGCGGTCGGTAGGGATGGTAGAGAACGAGGCAACAGTCCTATCATTAATGAGAAGCAGTCGCGCATTAGTGTGAGCGAGGGTTGGGTCGGTGTGAGTGCCAGACCATCATCTCCAAGAGGTAGAACTCGCACTCGAGTACGTGGTTGATCCGATAGGGGAACTCCTGAGGGTAGGCATACGAAAACTTGTTCTTCACTGAAAGCAAACAACGAGTTCATTGTAGAGAACGGGTAAGTGAGCGCCAGAACGAGTCAACTGACCAACGGTCTGACAGGTCGAGATGAGACGGCTGTTGGAAATAACGCCGAACTCTTCGACTTTAGAGGCCAGGAAGACACAGGTGGGGGCCATCAGCAGTGGATCAATGCATTTGAGGGAATTTCGAACATAAAATCGTTTGAAGTATACGATAGCCGTCGCCACCACCTGTTGCTTCACTTTCAGCTGTTCGCCCAAAGCCTGGATCACTTGAGTGCAAAGAGAGCGCTGTTAGACTTAGGCATTCACATGGGATGGTAGTGGCCGGGTATGGCCGGGTATGGCAGCGTACGGTTGGCGAAGAATATCATTAACTTGAGGTACTCCTCGTCACTGAGTGTCTGCAAGTCCTGGTGCCGTTCCCTCGACAGGTCCTGACGCGTCAGAAGCCATTGTTGGCTGCAATCAGATGTCATCGCGTTATCACTCATCAGATCATCACTTCAATGGCCTTACAAATGCGAACTCTGCCAGAAGCTGCCGGCCATCGCCTCCGCCCACTTCGACCGATACCCGATTCTAAGCACTCGTCTCACACCACCGCCGTAGACAACTCCCGTAGAGACCACTCTCGCAACCTCATCGACACACTCTTCACAAAGCACATCATGTGGTGCACACATAAAGTACGGCCACTTAGTCTTATTTAATACGGTTTGATATTCTAATACTGTATAATAGTGGGTCGGAAAGAGTAGGCTATAGGGGCGCCACTATAGCAGAGCGTTGCAGCCTTTGCGCGGCTTTGTAGTGCTTTTAGCAGAACTCGGCTCACTCTTGCATTTTCTAAGCGCTATAGTCACGCCATCTCTATATTTCCGTTGCGTTGTCCGGCGGTCGACCATAACCCGCAAGGAGTACAAGTGGTCATCACAAGAGGTCATTACAAGTATGTCAATTGCGGCCAATAGAGCGGCCGACAGAGTGGCCGCACGGCTCGTATGCCTACTGTTGGTGTGTGTGCTATGTCTGGTGTGCAGAGAGGGTAGTGTAGGCGCGAAGAGAGCGAGTGATGGCGCGAAGCCGTCGTGGGCTCAGAAGGACATTCGCGACTATACCGACGCCGACATCGAGCGGCTCTACGACCAGTGGGACGAAGACGAAGAACCGCTCGAAGAGGATGAACTGCCGGAACATCTACGCAAAGGGCCGGCGCTCGACATGGCGTCAGTCGATATGTCGAATCCGGAAAGTCTGCTCCGAATGAGCAAAAAGGGAAAGACATTAATGGCTTTCGTGAGTGTGAGAGGAGAGCCGAATCGCGCCGAAACCGAACGCCTGACCGCCTTATGGCAGACGAGTCTCCAAAACAGTCATATCATTGCCGAACGGTATCTGATCGACGACAACAGAGCCATCTTCATGTTCAAGGACGGTGCCCAGGCCTGGGAGGCCAAGGACTTCCTCGTCCAACAGCCCCTCTGCCAAGAAGTGACAATTGAGAACAAGCCCTACCCCGGCCTCAAACAGGCGCTCGACCGGGACTTGTAGTCACTGAGACAGACACCGCACCGACGCCGACACCAAATGTGATAATACTGTGTCGTCAGCCATACGTCTTCTCTTCATTTGATTATCCGCTCTCTCTATCAGTGCTCTCGGCTCTACCCGATTGGCTCACATGTGATAAATTGTAACTCTTTTCCTAACTTTCATTAAACGATTGAATGTTTTTCTAATAAAAATATTTTATAACCGATTCTCTACTTTAGCCTCATTTCTAGTACCGGTAATTAATAATTGAGCCTTTGGGTGAGTTGGTCGGTTGGCCGGGAAGTGCATTCTACTCCAACGCATGTCATTATTACTGGCTTCGGAGCAGGGTAGTTTACTAAAGTGATCTAGTTAACTTATTTATACATGATCAATAGATGAGATTTGATTTTCATCTGTTATTCAGTATATTATGCATATAAACCGAATCTGTTTACCGGTACTAATCTGCACAGATAGCTGCGAGAACGAACCTACACTCAAAATTATCAAGTTGATTAGTGAGGTGCATGGGAATGTACCGTAGGAAATTGTTGACAAACATAATCTTGCTAAACTTATGTTTGGTGTTTACATCTACAGACAGACTGTTGTGGCAGTTACATCAGTTACTGCCAATTGTAGACCAAATTGATATCAACCAAACATTATGTATAGCAAACTATTTATAGCATGGTTAATTCTATAAAGTCCTTGTGGTGACTTCCGCTTTGCTCTTTATTTGCTTCAGTCTATTGCTATACGGATGTAATGTTACTACGGGTATAATTTATTAATTGTAACTAAATGTGGATACTGTATAACCAAACATAATAACAAATGGAAATAACAAGTATGTAACACTAGATTCTCAAAATGAGCATGATACATCAAATTGCGATTGTTTCAATTTAGTTATTTTTGCCAACAGTAGGAGAAGACCGTCTCCTCGAACCAGCAGTCAATTGAGTCGAATTCGGTTGAAATGATGTCTTTACTCAAAATATTCCGATCTTAGCTCTAAATCATGTAATTTAATGTCATGTTTAATGGGTTCTATTAAATTATTGCATTCTATACCAATACTGTACAATGTACAAATGTGTACTGGTAATTGCGTTGAGAAATGTTGATACAGTATCATCATCATTCAAAACCTATTATAATGTAGTTATAATGTTGGAAATAATGTTATTACTGTACAAATTTAATTTTGCTACTTGATAGTGCAATAAAAGTACTGTTTCTGTAAATATCATACTCATACTGTAACAGTACAAGTAACTTGTTGCAAATTTCAATTTTGGAAATTGGCATTTGCGTGAAATTCGAACTTTGCATTTGGTGCCGCACTCCAAGTCCTGGCACAGGAGTCACCTCAAGTGGTGTATCGACGCCTCCGTTGTCGCAAATGTTTCAATAATCACAGATTTCTACTCTAGTTAACCGGAAAACTGTTCAAAATTAGTGCACATCTCCGCACTGTGTGCTAAACTCTAAACTTGTTAATATATTAAAGTACACACAAGTATATCAATGTTTAGCACCAGTAGTACCGGTAATAGCAGTAATGTAGTTAAGTCTGAATACAGTTTCATATATAAAGTGATGAAAAGCTTTAGCAGAAGTGTTGCATAATATGGCTTTCGGTGAGACTTGTGATGAACTGAGCGTTTGATTGACAAAAGATAACTAACGGTTTGATTGTTTGATGAGAATAGAGGAAAATATCACAAAATCCGAACTTTTAGCAGTTATAGCAAGTGTTGTGGCCGTCGCTAACTTCAAACAAACTTCTTCGGCGGTCTCTTCTTCTGGGTCTTCACAGACTTATCGGGCTTTTTGTCGGTAATTGTCTCGCATTGAGAGCCAATAAACCCGCGCCGACATCGACACCGATTGACGCCAACACAACGGCCGCCATTCAGGCACGGAATCACACATTTCGAGTATTCGCAGCTGACATTCCCAATCAGTACAGTATAAGTTAGAGGTTAGGGAGCAATTCGATTTGCGAGTCATACCGGGGCCCGTAGTAGCCTCTCCGACACGAACACATGTCCTTCTGAATGCATTTGCCGCCATTCAGGCACTTCTCCCGACAAATACCTCCCTTTGAATGCAACGGCAATTAGATTTAGTGCAACACTAATGACAACACAATTATTCAATTAAACCATTACTTACTTCGCAGTGAAAGCCTTGGAATCCCGGAGAACAGGAACAAACTCCCGGCGCCACACAAGTGCCCCCATTCATACATTGAGGATAACAGAGCGCCGATTCGCAAAACTTACCTAAAAATCCTTTAATCCAAACATTTAGTTACCGTAATATTCAAAGTATTACTTCTATTCTAATCCTTTGTAAAACAGTTTAGTATAAACTCTCAATCTTAACAATCTTAACAATCTTAACAATCTTGATCATTTTCGATCTTAAATATCTAAGTTCTACATTATTTAAACCACTTTTCCGCTTATGCTCAATCTTAAATTATTCTCTAATTTGAACTAGTTTTCGGTTTTAGATTGAGAAGTTACACTGTAAAAACATTTTCTCAATTAATCTTAAAATACTAGCAGGACTTAAAAGGACTTTGGTGAAACTCTCTAAATTGCAATTTATGAAACTTGTTTTAAACATTTCATTACTACCGTAATTACATTCTGCAATCAGGACCATAATTTTAAGCTGGATAGTTTTCGAGATATTAAAGATCGAAATTTCAATGTCTATGGGAATTTAGTCAATATTCATCAACCGATTTAAGCATTGTCCCTTAAGACTATTTAGATGAACCTTTTTTGGAACATCTACTAAGTATACGGATGTTTTCTAGTTGGGTCTCATCTGGTAGTGAAGAGATTTTTTGGACAATTATTAAATGAAGCATTATATTGTTATGACACATAACTGGCCAAACTCTACCCCCGCCTAAGGCGAAACACCTTTTCAATATAGAAATTGTTTTTATTATATTTATCACTATTACCTAAATACACACTCCAGAAAATAGCATGCTCTAAACCGAATTTTCTCGGCAACGGATGACCGATTTTCACAAACTTTAATTCAACTTTTGACCAGAGCAATTTTGAATACGTTAACTTATATAACAACTAATATAATATAGCAAATTATCTTTGAATAACGTTTTTTGCATATTAAAAGATACAAAATATTTAGCTGATAATTTTTGCAATTTATTTCTTTTAATGTTTAAAAACTAGCTCAAATTATTTTGATTTGGTTTGAAAAAATTTAGGAATTTTACTAGTTTATTATAAACAAGAAAGTATTTTACTATTTGGCCATATGTTCTATGGAAATGACTATTTGTGCTATTGTTGTGTTAGTATAACGTATTGAAAATTGCTCTGGTCATAAGTAGCGTGGTGGATTCTCAACAAATTGAATTAAGGTTTGTCATAATCAGCCACCCGTTCCGGAGAAAATGCTGTTTTAGAGCCCATGCTACTTTGTGGAAATAGTGTGTATGTTTAATAAACGGAAATACATGTGTTTCCGAGCCCTCTATGACCGTAATGTGTGTGTATGTAAACGCGTGTCTCGAGTGCTAACGAGTGGTAACGTAAGACTGTGTGTGTGTTGAGACAAACCTGTAGGACATTCGCAGATCTTGTTTGGATTGCATTTGCCATTTCCGCACTTGCGGTCGCACTCGGGGTCTGTATTCGGGAGCAAAGCGATCAGTTGAGGCACGTAAGCGTCGCTCAGTTCTACACACCGGGAGCCCTATCCGCGCACTGTTTCTGCAGTTTGAGCCGCAAAGGAGTTCCGGAGAGGTTTTGATTGGTTTGCGAATCAATAATTCGGAGCCCAATAGTGAAGGTCGCGATTCCACTGATATTGCCGACACATGGGATGAACACTTGGAATGCTTTCGGCTTTTTCGGGACTTTGCCTTTCGGTTCGATCGAAACAATCGGTTTACTTAAGATCTCTTCGTTATAGGAAACCAATTGATCGAAATCATAGAAATAGACTTTGTTTTCGCCCGACTTCCACGTGAACTCCTAGAGACAGCGCACCGACAGCACCGAACCGCCGTCCGACTCAGTCAACTCAACTCAACCCAAGTACTCAACTCTAGTTACTTACCACTGAACTCACTTCGAATGGAATAATTGGTAGATATTTCTCGAAGTTCGGGTCCAATACATACGGTAAGACATTTCCGTCTAATATGGCGTAGATTTTCATCGGAAAACCTAATCAACAATTTTTGTTTAAACCTATTAATTATACTAATTAGCATGATACTTTTGTTCAGTTTCCGGTCAGTTAACAATCAACATATTAATCTAAACGTTAGATTCTAAAGGTACTGTGTTATATATTCGACTTTGTCATATTTATTTACTTTAGTTTAACATTAAAATATTAGTTTCCCGTGCATACACTGAAGCCCACTTTAGGGGTAAAGTGATGGCATATATAATGCTCGTATGTGCTATTTTGAGTTAAAAAACATCCGATTAACAGCACAGTTATAACTTATACTGCAGCAGTATTAGCTCAATAATTAAGCAATACAGTACCCTATACTGTACAATTACTGTAGTGTCTTCTGCCTTATAAATACTGTATTGATATTCCAAACTATTAGACTAACCCTAACTACGCAAAGAAGGGCTCAATTTGTGACAATCATATAGTCTGACAAATATCTATCTATTGCTAAGTCTAAGCAATCGATTTAATTAAACAACTCTTCAAACAATTCACTCAATTAGTCTAATTGAAAGCGCCGTCAGCACTCATGCGGGTGTGTGTGGGTGTGCGGGTGTGTGGGTGTGAGTGTGTCGAGGGCACAGTTACCGCTGAAGAACTGTTTGACCTGTTTCTCGTCAATCCATAGCGACATATCTGATTCGGTCTTCGCGTTGGCGATGGTCTCGCTGTTCGCTTCGATGCCGTAGAGGAGCGACACTCGAAGCAAATGCAGCGACACTACTGTCCAGTACTTGTGCGCAAACATATTTCCAAACATAGTCTATCGCCGATTAGGGGATTAGGAGATTAGTTGGTTAGTTGTGTTGTCGACACATAGGGCTAAACAACTCGATTCACAACTCAATTCGCGATACGATTTGAATCGCTTTTGTCGACAGCTATTAGCGAACAAAAAGTTTGAATAAGTTTTGCTCTTTTTAGTGAAGACACTGACTATACGAAGAGCATTGTCTACGAGTAGAGCTAAAACAGAGCAATAGTTTGTTTACTTGCAATCAATAC
>JAQIXC010002575.1:0-10608 GCA_034697605.1 Metabelba pulverosa
GCATTAGTGTTGGCATAAGCGTAGAGTCAAAGCCCTTCATCTGATCAGTGCTTTTGGGCGAATGTAATGCACTCTCTATACGAGTCTCGCTATACGATTGTGTGCATAGCCTAGCAGTCGAGTGAACGACTACTGCATCCGAACCATCCAAACGGTGGAACCCAAAGCTGAGACAACAAACAGTGAACAGCGAGAGAACAACACTCACATCGGTTTTGTTGTCGTTTTCGTCGATTATTTCGTATTTAGTGTTGGAATTTAGTGGAGAACCCCACCCGAGAAGGGATCGGTAGTGCGTCGGCTGTGCGACAATGCTTTCGTGCATCAAATATGTAGTCGTTTTCTATAATTTCTTATTTTGGGTAAGTTTTCAACCAAACCATCAAATGCTTCAAACGCTTCAATGTTTATATCATATGAGTCGTCAGTGCCCTCACACTCGCACTCATACTCGCACTTCGCAACACATACTCTCTCGCCGTCTCTCCCAGACTCTCAGATGGCTTTCGGATTGACATTACATTGCATTAGACATAGTCTTAGCGATACTCTCCTAGTCCTCACTCCTACTCCCACTCCGAGACTCCACCGCTCACTGCAAACAGAGTTTTGCTCGAAATGTAATGAAAATAATAATCAATATCTAAATATATACCGAATTATATGCGAAAACTTGTTTTAATCTTTCAATTCATACCAATTCTATTCTCTTCCTTCGAAAGGCAATTTTCTCTTCGCGTGAAAATGCAATTTTTGTCGTTTACACAGATTATCATTTGTTGATTTGTTTTAATTTTTCATATTTCCCAACTCCGAGCGAAAATGTTATCAGTCTAAATTTTTGTTTATTTGATTTTATTGCCGAAATAATATATCAAGTTTTTTGTTTTCATAACATTTCCATTTAGACCGTAGTTTTCACAAAACATTTATATCTTTTTTATATAAATATTTTTTCTATCGATATATCAATTTATAGATTTATTTTTGTGTAAATTAAATAAATAATAAATGAAAGCTTTTTGGTGACAACATGATAAAATTCGCGGCTCTATTGGGTTATGTGCCGAAACCGAAGATAATTTTCTTTTTAGCAAATCTTAATGTTTATGAGAAAAAAATTGCAATAAAATTGCGTTTTATTCGTAAAAATATTTTTGGCTAAAATGTAATTTAGGAGAGAGACGAGCGAATAAACAAGTGTATAGTTTATATAGTTTTGATACGAAAACCTCGTTATTAATGAGTTTGAGTGAGTGAGTCGTCGACGGCGTTTAGATTAGCCCTTCGTGTCGAGCCTCGATGCACACCAGTTGTACGATACGAGCGCTCGCTTCTGGCCATACTCTCCACAATTGCACACTACAATTGCACAGTACAATTGCTGCTCGAAAATGAAACCCCCATTTAATAGCCGCCCGATCTAAATAGTCAGTTGAAATTTTGCAGATATTCGGTTTATAACCCAAGCATTATATTTTATGCATGCCATTATAACGCTGCAAAAATGCTGAACGTATACACGGGATACAAACCCATTTTAAGCAAGGAATGTTCTGCATAATTTAAATTGAGTGAGCGGCGATGATCATGCACACTATTATAGAGTTGGAATGTACAGTTATAATTTTAATACTGTGTACAATAATTAGTGTAAATTATTTGAGCAGCGAATTCGTTAGACGTTTACAGTTATGGCCTTTTATGTAATGTTTGTGGAATTGCAGTAAAGCTAGTCTTGAACTCACGTTAATTGACTTCTTATAACAATTGTAGGCAATCTTGAGATCCTAATTGAAGTGCCAGGTTGTTGAGCTACCGGTATGCTATGGCTAGCAAACTGGTGAAAATTCCACTTGTTAACATATTGATTGAGTTTGCTAATTTAGATTTGCACTAATATGCCTGATTGCTAAAATTTATACGCATCAAAAAATGATGTTAGCTTAAATTTGTATTTAAATATTATTCTGTTATTGGTATTAAATAATTTTATAAAATTTGCAAATTTTATGCATTGAATAAATAAATTAGTATGATAAAGTAACATTAAAAGGCGCGATTCTACAAGAAACTGAGTAATAAAATAAGAATTTTATGAATTTAATTTGCATATATTGTTACATGTTAGTGTATGGAATAAGAACAAACAGTTTATTTGAATTTGATTCAGACAAAGACAAAGACTTAACTGGATTTGAACTATAATAAAATTAAATATAAACGTGCTAACTAATTTATTAGATTGTTGCAAAAAATCGAATATTTTAATCAAGCAATTAACCATTATTAACTTAAATTATTAATTATATCATACTGATATAATCTACATTTAATATGTATAAATTTAATATTTACGACTGTATTGCTTTATTAGCAAGTTCATTTATATGATATAATGTGTTGGGATTTAATTACGATATTTTTTCGTACGTATTCTAATGGCAAAAACGTTACACAACGCCAGTGGCTATACTCCGTCCGACAGTAATTGTGTAAAATGTACACAGATCATTTTGCATTGTATGCGTTTTGCAGTTGAAGCCCAAAGCATAGCGACGTTTGGCTTAATTAATGCGATTTTTTGTTTGAATTATTTTGTCTAATGTTTTGTTTGTATTCCTGAACGCAGTTACTGGGAGTCGTCATTCTGGGACTGTCGGCGTACCTGTGGTGGGACTCCCAGAACTACCTGGACCTCAACGAAGTGGGCCAGTACTACGTCACGCCGTTCATAGCACTGCTCATTCTGGGCGGTGTGATGACTGTCGTCGGCTTTCTCGGCTGTTGCGGTGCCGTCCGCGAGTCCTCCTGTCTCTTGGGAACCGTAAGCAGAATTGTTTGCATTGATTTTGGCCTCCACTTCACCCCCGCCGTACATATGCCGTGTGCAGTGATTTGAAATGTTGAATAAAGAATTTACATGCTACACCATTACATCCATGTAATACATGTACTGACCGTAAATTTTTACATAAAATTCAACATCGCAACTTATTTTTCAACATGTCACAAGCGTAGAACTGACCCAAATACTTTGCCAGATGACTGTCCATTCATCGCGTTAACAGCATTTTTTAGCATGTACAAGCGATCAAAATTTCTCACTGCTAAGCAATTTTTGTTTGCTATTCGCGCAATATATTTGAACAGATTTTAACATTTAATTCTATCTATGATTTAGTCGATGCAATAGATTTTGATTCACAAAAAATGAGTTAAAAATATAGTTTTGGCATTCATTTCATTCGAAAATAAAGTTATCCTCTAAACAAATAACAGGATTTAAATTTAGTTTCAAAGCATAAATTCATTTTTAAATATGTGAATATTTTTTCTTGTTGATTCAGATTTAATAGTTATAAAACATTTTCCCAAATCGTTAATTTCATTCGGATTTAACTGTTTTCGGTGCCACAGAATCGCTTCAATTCCAGACTTAATCGCAATAATAATCCAATGAATGAGTGAATGAGTGAATGACTGAATTATTTATATAAATATTATCTCAAAAATCTTTCGCACCTTTTGTTAGGCACCTCTTGCCTCGAATAGAGAGACACAACTGAGTAGCGAATGCAATGCAAAAGTTTATATAACTTAACCCAAAATAACGCTTTTCGGGAATAAACAACAAAAAGAAGTCTTTATTCTCTACAATGCTCTTAGTGTTCAGATCAGACTTGAGATAAAAAACACATTTTTCTCGATTAAATGAATTGAATTTTTGCGCTTGCTAAATTATTATATAATTTATTGCGCCAATATTATAGTGTTGAATATAGAGGAATATGTAAAGAGTTTAATTAGCGCTAACGACGAAATTGAAACAATTGTGTGTCTATTGGCAGTACTTTCTATTCTGTGTGACGATGTGCGTCGCCTGTGGAGCCTCACTCTTCTGGGCCGTTCACAACGAGGCAGCGGTAAGTGAAATGAACGCATTTTTTGTTGATTTTAAATTTATTTTTACATTTCTCTTTTCCGCACTTTATTTCAAGACTGTCTCAAAGTTATAGTTCTTTTCCTTTTTGTTCGAAAATATCTTGATTTTTGAGTCAAAACAAAACTGAAATTTTAGTGCATTTTCGCGAAACGGTTACGTTTGTAGAATCGGCCGAAAATTTCTGCGTTCACTCAAACACTTAACTATCGGCTCTTATATTAATAATACACTATATTTTCATTACATTTCTCTTCTCGAACAACGATTTCATTTTATTCAAGACTTCTTTTTTCTCTCCTTTTTCTAATTTTTTGCTTTTGCTTTTGCAATATGTGTTAAGAATTTATATTTGAATTATGTTTTTCTCCGCTGTCTTCTACTTCTACTCCACCGGTTGTGAGACTAAAAATAAATAATCGAAACTTCATCTGAATTTATCACACAATCCAATCTGTTTTTCGCTGTATTGTCACAAAATTTTTTTTATTTTATTTTATTTTAGACAAATTTTATTTTCGAGAATGTAATTAAAAAAATAAGCTTTAATTACATTTTGCGGATAATTGAAATGATTTATACAGTATATTTTATTTTGTTTTTCCATTTCCTGGATCACTAGTCTTTTTTCTCTGGAATTTGATATTTTCTGCAAAAAATGTCTGAATTTCTGCCACTATTGACAGTACAATAGAAATGCTTACAATTTTAAAATAAATTTTTTTAGTAACAAAAAAAAACATTTAAGTGATATCTAGCTATAAATCAGTTGAAATATTTCCAATCGCTATAATTCTCACACTTTTGTTAATTAATAGCGAAAAAAAATCTTATAAATTGAAAAAAAAAAGTTTTTTCACAATCATTTGTAAATTGAAAGATATTTAGAGAACAATAGATTGATTCAAAAACAACAACTGTTTTGCAAAAGTGATAAAAAAGTAGAAACGAGTGAATAGTCTTAGAGTCGGTGTGAATGTTGGAAAGCGTCGACTGCTGTCTAATGAGGGAATGTCTGTTGGCAGGTGCGGGACAAGATCAAGCGCGATACTATCAAGCTCATTGAAGTGAACTACGGCTTTGGCAACACGAACGCGACGGAAATGCTCGTCGACCGCATTCAGCGCGACTTCGAGTGCTGCGGCGCCAACGGGCCGGAGGATTGGCTCACTTCGCGGTACAACAAAGGCAACACATCGGTGGGCATCGAGAGAGGCATCGGCGGCAGTGCCGACGCGCAGACCACGGGTTTCCGAATTCCGAGCTCGTGCTGTATGCCGACGGCGTCCGACTGCGAGCAGCGCACCAGCCGACTGGCCGGCACTACGGCGGAGGTGCGCGACCTGAAGACGTCGACCATCTTCTCGATGGGTTGTCTCGAGAAGTTCGAGGAATTCATTAAAATCAAGTGGCAGTGGATTCTCATCACCGGCGCTATACTCATCGGCGTTCAGGTGTTTGCGCTGATATTCGCGTGCGTTCTCTGCTGTGCTATATCCCGGGTCGGCGACAAATAGCCATAGCTTTCACTTCGGTTTCTATTGTTTTTATTTTATTTTTAAATTATATTTTTTCCCTCAAAAACTAATTTTTCTATTGAATCGCGAAAAAACACCAAAAACTATATTATTTTTTTCGTTTGTTTTTTGGTTTCGAAAAAATTAATCACTATTTTGTGGAACAAAAAGCACTGAACAATAATGCGAAGAAAAGGTGAATTTTGATTATTGTTTAGCGAAAACGATGAACAAAATTAATTAGTCGATCGCATAGTTCGGTCTAATTGAGTGTCGAATGCAATTCCTGCCAAACTCTGCTTACATTTTACTAAATACAGAACAAACAAAAAGACGAGTCTTTTATCTTCTCGTTTGCATAATATCCCCAAAAACAAGATTTTCTATAAAAGAAAATAAAACAATTTACACATTAAGAGAATAGAAACAAATTTTCTATTTGTATGACTAATAGTGAGGTTTACTATTCTGAGCGCAACTATTAGCTGATATTCGCATTCATCTCAACAATCATTGTCTGACAAAACGCATCAAAAACAAAGAGAAATGAAGAAAATATTTGGTAATTAACGGCTGAACAACAGAACCGAGTTATCTATCTATATCATTAAACATAACGAACATGTTAGAATTGAAACAACCAGAGCACTTGGATGCTGTCTGCGCTGAACATTCCAACGACGCCCGACCCCTCGTCGCTTGTATTGATACTCAGCAAACAAATCGTAAATTGAAGGCAAAAAAGCACTAATTTGAACAAATTGTTACAAATTTTAACTCATTTTTGCTCAGTTCAGACAACATCCTCTCTAATCACTAAAATATTTATTCAAATTCTATCGAATATTTTCTTAATTACCATTGTTTTGCAGAACAATTTTATTGAATATGTTTTCACATTAAAAAAATACTATTTTTGGTTTTTATTTTATTTTACTTTTCGGTAGAATTTATTTATTTTGTGCCACAAATTATTTCGATAATTCTCGCGAAACGAAACACTAACGCATAGGTTATATACAGTAATACTGTTTTTATATAACATTTTTCTTAATCATGAAAATTGTTTTTAGTGCAATTATATATTAATTCAATTTATTGTGTATTTATCTCTTCATATATTGTTTCCCATCACACGATTCATACCATTTGTTTAAATTACTTTTTTTGTGAAAAATCATTGAACAGTTTTTTTTTGTAAAAAATATATCAAATAATCTACAATTGAATTGAAAGTATCTCTTCCTTAACAAAAAACAAATTGTGAGAAATCTCATAATTATTTGGAAATTGTTGACAAATTTTTTTATTATTATTTTTTAGTGAAAATAATTTGATTGTGTGTTAAATGTTTGAAATTTTGATCAAAAAGTTTTTCCTATTTCATAAGAACGGTATAGTTTTAATTAATACTGATTTTTTCTGGATTTATTATAAATGATTTTAATTAAGTTTTAAATTCAATTATATTTTTAATTAATATTTTCACCAAAAAGTCTTCAGTAATTGTCTAACATTTTTGGCGAATTTATTATCAAATTCTCGATAGAATTGTTTTCCAGTCGCGAAAACATTTGCATAATATTTAAACAAAATTGTCAAAAAAATATTTGTGCATAAAAAATGAGTTCAATACTGGTATTAAACTAACAAGAAGCAAATTTTTCATACTTTGTATGTATGAGAGAATTGTTTTTTATTTCGAACATAACTTATATATAAAATCGATTGTATTTCTCGAATCTTTTAACTACTGTATTAATACGTGTTTTTTCGATAAAAAAATACCAAAAACAAAAACAAACATTAATTTATATTTAAATGTGATATATTTGAATGTTATTGAAGGAAAAAACTATTATTGATATAAATATTTAGAATAAATCTCATATACATTACATTCTCTTTCTCTCTCTTTTATATAAATGGCATTAAATATATTGAATATATTGTTGAATATTATATACAAATTGAATGGAAAATTAAATGTGTTTTTAAAAGGTTAACCCGAAAAACAACATTGTTTTTAATGTTCTTATGGTTTAGTTTTACTAATTGATAAAAATTGCTTAAAACTCGTTCAAAGCTCAACAACAAATTGATTGTTTGATTGTATAATTAAATTACTTTTTCTTCTTTCACAATCTCAACCAAATTATAATTCATTAAAATTTAATGTATTTGTAATTTTCGAAATTTCTCTTAAATTTATTGTCAATTACTTAAAAAAAAGCTAAAGCTATATAAGGTATAAAAGCACTACAACTGAGATATTTAATAGTTGATTTTGTTAATTTGCCACGTTCATGCTATCATTAATTTAATATTTTTTAGGTATTAGTTATATTTAATGCTTTTTTCGAGAGATAATTATTTAAAAGCTTTTCTGAATATAAATCATTTGATTTGACACCGGATTCGAAAAGAGGTTTGTTTTGGACTAATCCCCAAAAATTCGCGAAAAAAATGTTATTTTTTAATATAACTGAATGTAATTTAATTGAATAAAAACTCAAAAGATATTTATGTCTTTTTCGCAGACTTTTAGAATAATACTTAAAAGACTTTCGAAATTAATTTAAAGTTTTACTAAAAGACTTCATAGAATAAACCGCAGAATAATTGAATCAAATTATCGTTTATTTTCAAATCTAATTTCAAAAATCGTTTCGAAATAAGTAAATCAATTTTCATTCAATTCAAACAGTTATTTGTTTTTTAATTTATCTTATTTTCACATTTAATAAATTATTTTTAATAGAATTAAAGAACAATTGATATAATAATTCCAATGATATTTACAGCGAATTTAAAGCAATACTTATCAACAAATTTGTCGTTTTGTTAGCTCTTTAAGTGAATTCTTTTCAAAGATATCTTAAGTTAATAATGAAATCGAGTTTTCGTTCAAATCGATAATCGGTTAATAAAAATGAAATAAAAAACAAATCGTTTGATGTTTTTGTACAAATCGGTGACCAAAGGATAGACTATAAGCGCATTTGCATTGCATTTTATATTATAATTGAGGCCAACATTTGGATTAATGTGTATAACAATCGACATAAAAATAGAGTTCAATCTCTTTATATATAAAAAACAACTTTTGAATCGAATTAATATAAAATTAATTTCGTTTTCAACTAAATTTTGACAACAAATAGCAAATCAAAACACAAAACAAAATAATTGAAAATTATTTCAATTCTTATATTTTGTTTCGCAAAAATCGAAATAGAAATTCAAATTCAAGAAAACAAATCGAAATAATGGAGTCGAGAGAGAAGTGGAGTGGACTGGAGAGGGCGAGGAGTGGTGGCCAGGGAGGAGCGAATGGTTCAGCTATTGATCACTTGATTGATTTCGCGCATCAGTTCGTCGTCTTCGTCGTCGATCGGGTCGTTGGAGTCGATGTTCTGACTCGAGTCGCCCTCAAGAAAGTCGAATTCATCCAAATCCGTGTCCACCGATTTGATCCGATGCTTGTGATTGGTGTTGGCGTTCGCGTCGCTCGAAGTCACCACATGTGACGACTCAGTCGACTCGCAGTCCATTGAGTGCACAGTTGGCTCACAATTGGTGACAATATTCGCGTTCGACGTCTCTTTCGAATCGAATTTTTGCTGTACTTTAAACGACGCGACGGCCGTCGGACCCGAACGCCGAATCTTGACGACAGTTGTGTTCGGATCCGATGCCGATCTCTTCATTCCTCTCGGCTCTTGATTTTCTTTGAGTCCATTCTTCAGTTCGGCGTTCGTCTCCAACTTCTTCGCCGACTCTTCCCGTTCGCGTCGGATCTGATCCAAAGTTTTAATACCGAAATCAGTCGAAGAGTCGGACGACGTGTTCATCGAATTCGAAACCGAAGCGGTGGTCGAGTCAGAGCCCAAGTCATTGAGTTTCTGGCGCTTAATCTTAACCCTCAGGTCATTGTTGGTCTTCAGCTGTTTCGGTGTTTTCGGTTGTGACTCAGTTTTGGCGAAAGTGTCGAAACAGTGACTGTTGTCGTCATTAATCGAGTCGTCGTTATCACTGTTGAACACCTTTTCCATTCGGATTTGTTCTAAAGTCTTAATCCCATAATTGGCGCCACTATTGTACCCGTTATTCGGGTTCGACTGGTAGTGACTTCGGCTGTTCTGCTCGTCATTGCGTTCGCTCTCATTATCGGACTCTTCATCGCAATCGTTGAGTGATATAGAAATCGGTTCGATATTAATGTTGTGATTAGTGGTCGAGTCGTTAAATGCGGACAAACTCTGGTTCAAGTAGTCCGAGTCGTCGAAGAGTCGAATCTTCGAGCAATTACTCGATTCGTCACTTCGTTTGGCCGACGATTGGCTCGAATTAATCGCATTTGGGTTCACATTAATCCCATTCCCATTCGGCCCGACATTCGCGTTATTCCCATTCGTCTCATTGCTATCGGTGGACGCATTGGGCGCTGCGTTGGCGCCAACGACGGGCAGAATAACGCCGTCGGCGCTGGTCTGCTCCTCGTCTAAGGCGACGAGTCGGGGCTTCTTGTGCAGGAAAACGCAGTGGGGTTTCCGACACCCGATCGGCTGCGTCTCGAACCAGCACTGGATGGCCGAGCGGTTGACGCGGGACTCCATGTGCCGGTACTTGCAGACGGAGGCGCGCAGACACTGGCCGTCGCGCCAGTGCGTGCACGTGATCTCCGAGCCCAGCGCCTGCTGGCAGTGCCGAAACTCGCACTCATCGCCCTATCGGTGCCCATCAGGCGGTGCAACGAAATTCAAATTAATATTTTTGCAATGATTTGAGTTTAAAAGTAATCAAACGATAAAATTGAGTTAAATCTGAAACACATTTCGCAGAAAACGATTGCATTTAAAGCGAAAACTAATTGAGTTATTGATTGCAATTAGGATTCAAACGAGAAATGAGTCAAACCTTAGTACAGGTCGAGTAGTAGTAGTAATAGCAGTCGTTATCACTCTTTGCCATTGCTTTCAATTCAGGTTTCGTCGAAATTAAGTCTTGAGTTGCGTTTCGATTGCTTTTAATTGCAATTAATTGCGATTTTAATGATTTGTTTGAATGTCTTAATTGAGATTTTTTCGCACAAATCGTTTTGGTTGTAGTGT
Organism: Metabelba pulverosa; assembly: GCA_034697605.1. Classification (NCBI taxonomy): domain Eukaryota; kingdom Metazoa; phylum Arthropoda; class Arachnida; order Sarcoptiformes; family Damaeidae; genus Metabelba; species Metabelba pulverosa. The sequence goes on from JAQIXC010002575.1 coordinate 10,575, forward strand.
TTGTGTTATTCAATACAAAATGCAAACAAATTTT
>JAQIXC010002576.1:0-10608 GCA_034697605.1 Metabelba pulverosa
GTGAATCGCGTATTCCGTACCAAACACTAGCAAACAGTGCAAACACTGCTCTCGTTATCTCACATCAGCTGACATTCAAATGCAATCGAATTCGCGAATTATGTTTTGGCCGAAACTCACCACTTCTTACACCTCTCGCCAGTCATTCGCCTTCGGCTCGCAATCAGTCCTTCGCTCAGCGCTATTGCCGTCGATTTGATTGCGAATACTTCGGACATCACATCAAATGTTGTGTTCAATTCATTACTTGTTTTCTTGTGTTTTATAGTCATCGAAAACGTAAATACTTTGTGATTGTTATCAGTATTAATGACTTTACAGTATATTTAACATTAAATGAGTTGAGAATTAATTTCTCAATATTGCCGGCAATTAGTCAATAATGAGAATAATATCGCGAATTAAATACATTCTATTGATTCCGATTCTGTTCATTGGTTTCATATCTGTTTACAAAATTAACTCACATTTCACTGCTAATAGTTCGGTAATTATGCGATATTTTTATTATTTTTATATTTCACCTTAAAATTAATTTCTATTCTAATACTCAAATTTATTTACTCATATAATGTTAATATTATTTGTATGACATTTATCATAATTATATTGAGAATAAATTGTGGCCAAAACTGACTATAAATAGCATTAAAGTTTATATTTCAACATTAACTAATAATTAGTAACTAGGTAACTAATTATTAGTACAATGTGTTATGCCTTGAATTGACAATCATTCGCATCTAAACTCATGGATTAAATTCTGCTTTTATTGGTTTAAAATTGAAATAAACTTAAAATTAGAAAATTATCAAAACATCGAAACCTATAATATCTATAAATATCTGTTTGACCGACAAATTGTGGCTAAAAATAGGAAAAGCGGTGAAAAATAATCCGCTTTTTCTAAATCCAGTTCCGAGTGACTGGTTATGCGATTGCAATGCGTTTGCAGTGTTCGCTAATTTGAGTGAAATTCTGCATTTGTTTCACTCCTTCTCTCTCTAATTGCTTCGCAAAGAATAAAAGAGAGAATTATTTCTAATGTTAACATAAAAATGTCAATTTAGAAGCGATTAGAATGTCTCGCTTGATATTTAAATTAGCATGCTAAGACTATTTCCGACCAGTCTAAGCATAATTTCTCAAATAATATGCAAACAATTTGGGAAAAGTGGAAAAAATTAGCCAATTATTAGCTGGAAATGCGATAAAAGAGCGAAATTGAATCGATCGGCAAATGATGAGTTGGAATGAAACAAAAGTCTGCATTAAATCTGTTGTGAGTTCGCAGTGATGTGTCTGAAAACGATTTAAGATAATAAGCGAATCATTAAAATTAATGTCTAATTAGAGGCCAGTTATGCGAATGTGTGTATGATTTGGCGCTTCGAAACATTCATTTTCTCAAATAGTTTAGTGAACTCTAAATACGAAAACTATTTACTCGATTCGTGACTTCGAGTAATAGATATGAATTCTGAATGCATTTGCGATTCATATTAATGTTTATTATTTAATAATAAGTGTTATGTTAGTCATGAAAACAGCTGAACAAAAGTTTGCAAAAACTCGTTTAGCTTTTAATTATTTTTTAATTTCGTTTTTGTATAAATTTAAATGCATTTTAATTGACTTTTAAGTATTGAAAGACTGAACTAATTGTGAAAATGATTTTTGCATAAAATCTTAGGAAAACAAAGCGCTTAGACTTAAAGACGTAGCTCCGGTGCACGCCGTCGGCACCCGTAGCTCAATCGTAGGCAATAGTAATGAAGAGAAGGTGTTGTGGAAGTACTTCGACGAAAGGGCGTATCTGTCGAAGTCGACGGTCGCTCCGAACGGCGACGCATACGCGAGAAATAAGTTCAATCAGTTGGCCAGCGATCGCATTGCCAGCAATCGGGATATTCTCGACACTCGTAACTACAAGTGCTCGACAAAAGAGTACAACCAAGACCTGCTATTCCCTACCAGCGTTATCATAACCTTCCACAACGAGGCCCGAAGTACTCTCTTGCGGACTGTCGTCAGTGTTTTGAACAGAAGTCCCGAACACCTGATTTGGGAAATCATTTTAGTCGACGACTTCAGTGACGATCCGTCCGATGGCGAAGAGCTGTCGAGAATACAAAAAGTTCGGGTCATTCGCAACGACAAGAGGGAAGGTCTGGTCAGATCTCGAGTCAAAGGCGCCGACTCTGCTCTCGCGCCTATTCTTACCTTTTTGGACAGTCATTGCGAGTGTAATACCGATTGGTTGGAACCACTGCTCGAAAGAGTTGGACAGGTATTTCAGATTCGCTACAATTGCGGTTTGAATGACTGGCTAACCGTTAACTGTCATCAATGACTAGAACCCGAAAGCTGTTGTTTCGCCGGTCATTGATGTGATAAATATGGACAGCTTTCGCTACATCGCCGCCTCATCCGACCTGAGGGGTGGCTTCGACTGGAATTTGGTCTTTAAGTGGGAATTCCTTCCGCCGGACGAGCGGAAGAGGCGTTCGAACAATCCGATCGAACCGATTAAGTACTGAATCTAATGCTCGAAAAACTATTCATTGATTAACTGTTTGTTGTGTTTGTGGATCAGAACCCCTATGATTGCGGGCGGACTCTTCACCGTTAATAAGACCACATTCGACGCGTTCGGCAAATATGATATGCAAATGGATATATGGGTCGGTAGTGGCACTGGTCTCTGAACTTTACTCATCTATTCATTCTAATCCATGTAAAGGGCGGCGAAAATCTGGAGATCTCTTTCCGGGTGTGGCTATGCGGCGGACAACTCGAAATCATTCCGTGCAGTCGAGTCGGCCATGTCTTCCGAAAACAGTAATTTGTATTTTAGCCAATGTTTTGGTTTTATATTTGGTGTTGAAATTCTAGGCACCCGTACGTATTCCCGGGCGGATCAGGCAATGTCTTCGCTCGAAATACGAGGTTTGTATGATTTTTCTGTTGGTTTTGATAATCTCTGGTTATTTTTTGCTAATACCTGATTGAATTGACTGAACAGAAGAGCAGCTGAGGTGTGGATGGACGAGTACAAGCAGTACTATTACGCCGCATACCCGGCCGCTAAATATATATCTTTCGGCGATATAACTGAAAGGGTATCTCTAAGACAACAACTTCACTGCAAACCATTTAAATGGTTTTTAGACAACGTTTACCCACAACTGGTTGTGCCGGAAGAAGACCAACAAACCGGTGCCTTCGCCCAGTCGGGTGACTGCATGGACACTATGGGCCGATCGAATGGCGGACGTATTGCGATGTACCTGTGCCGCAAACTGAAAGCCAATCAGGAGTTTGTGTTCACTAAAGAGGGATTCATCAAAAACAAGAACCTATGCGTTACCATCACTGGCGCCGAAGCCAGTCGTCCCGTTATTCTCAGCCTCTGTAACGGTTCGGAAAATCAGGTAATTTTCAATTGAAATGCAATGCTTTTGCGGTAATTGCGCTAATTTGCGGCTAACTGTGCAGAAATGGAGCCGAGCTTTCAGTGATCACATCCAACACATGACTCGCGATCTTTGTCTCGAATCGCGGTTCGCATCACAAGTCGGCATAACTGCAGACCATTGCGACTCCGACTCGAAGACTCAGATTTGGAACTTCGCGTCGAATAAGGACTGAGTCGTCAACTCATCAATCAATCGATTTATTTATGTTTTAGTCATTCGTTTCCAATCGGTTCGAAGCCATCGAATTCGAAATCATTTTCACAAATACTTTAATTTTGTTATTCAACTATTCAGTCATTTTTTTAATATTTTAATTTAAGCTTTAATTTATTGAAAGATTTATAATTTATGTGAAAAACGTTTTGTTTCTATTGTTTTGTTTAAATTAATTGTTTATTGATTTAAATGAAAAGTGCCTTAAATTAAGCGCAAAAATGCCAATAAAATTCAAATTTACTTTCTTTTCGATATATTTTTGCATAATATTATAATTTATTTCGAAAATTTGTATTTCAGTGACACAATCGAAGATAAAGGTAAAACATTGCCTTGCTAAATTAACATACAGTATATTACTAACTACGGTAAAAGTAATACAATAAATGGTATATTTTATATACATTTATTCACTCTTTTCTACAAAACCGTATATTCGAGCGCTTCGAACGTCTAAAAGGCTTTTCATTATACAATCTATTTTAGAATTAGCGATAAAAGTATAGCATTTATTTCAGCATGCAACCTTGGCTACTCTAGTGCACGTACAGAATTTTGAATATACTGTATGTGTAGAATGTTCGGTAATTTTGTGTATATTAGCCATAAATTTCAGTAAAAGCCTATATAAGCGATCGATTGCCAAATTGTCCGCAATTGTCATAAACGATACATTGAATTAATTTTTTCAATTCATTTGATAACATTTAAAATTATTTAAAATTCCGAAAACTATCCAAAATATAAACGAATCAAGGTTAAATTTTAGTCAAATAAATTTATATTATAACTGTGTGCGATATTTTATTCGTACCGGTACATTTTAACTAAAAATTGAATTACACTAAAAATTCTCTAATATGAAATGCTAGGTTACAAGTAGAATTGTTCATTATAAAGAATTACTTGCAATACAGAATTTTCTACATATAGATATTATATGTGGACTTCGATAATAGTTTATAATATATTTATAGAATAATTTCTAGTTTACGGTAGAGAATATGTTTAGAAAAAATTTCTACTGTAGCAAGTATAATTATAATAGGCAAATTGATTGTTCTAGATTACTAAGTTCACAATAAACAAAACAAAAAGCAAATGCAGACTTGATTAACATCATTAATAAAGTAAAAATTAAGCAATGAATATTTAAAAGTGTAAAGTTTAAACAAAACAATTGTTAACAAAGATTAACATATAAAAAATATAAATAAAAATTTGTCAGTATTCGTAACTAGCTAAATTGTTACATATTAACTTGATGTTTTTCATCTTTAGTGTTTGTATCATTTAATATCAAGAAACTTAAGAATGTTTTAAAGTTTTTAGAAAACTACAGTAATATATCAATGCACGTAGTTTATTAATCAAACACTTACAAACAATATTTAGTTATTGGTATTAAAATTTCAACTTAAATGCTAATTCCTGACCAATGGAAGCAAAGGATAACACATATATATATTAACTCTTTTATAGAATTTACCTAAAATTAAAAATATTCTCTGTTGTCATGACAGCCATAGAATATGTTTCACTGCAATCGCCAGCAAAACATATGTTTGAACTAATGTTCGGGAAATTCGTAAAGTATTTAATAAACAGTAAAATTGAAATCAAATCCAAAACTTGTTTTTTATGGCATTTTGTTGGAAGAGATTATCCGATTCACTGATAACTAATCGATTTGATTGTTATCTTAGGTTTGATTTAATCCCTATTTGCGATCAATTTATTAATTTGTTTACCAAAACTGCAGGACTTGTCGCGCATTGTCTTCACTGTCGCTATTGAGAGCCAAACGAATGTCGAAAAGCGAACAAAAAGTGCAAAACTTCGACAACTTTCTAGTCTTGGACTTCGAGGCGACGTGTGATCATCCGAAGCAAACGGATCCGATGGAGATAATCGAGTTTCCGGTCATTAAAGTCAATGCAAACAGTTTTCAAACCGAAGACATATTTCATCGATACGTCAGACCTAAACATAACCCGAATTTGAGTCCATTTTGTACGCAATTAACGGGTAATTGAGGTCTCAATTGAATAGCGAATCGATTGCTTAAGACTCGACTAATCGAGTGATTAGTGTTTGTAATCAATGTTTGAATTAAATCGAAACTAATTTCAGGAATAATCGACGAAATGGTGTCAAATGAGCCGCTCTTTGATGTAGTCTTAACTGATTTCAACCAATGGTTGCATTCCGTTGGACTCATTTGCGCTGATCTTCAACGACCGCTAAAGAGGTTCACATTCGTCACGTGTGGGGAATGGGATCTCCAGCTTATGCTCCCAAACCAGTGCCAACTCATGAACTTAAGAATTCCGTTATATCTGAGAACTTGGGTTAACGTGAAGAAGGCATTCGCCACACACTTCGGCCATTGGCCCAAAAGTATGAGCTCTATGTTGGAAGAGCTCGGAATCGAACCGATCGGAAGACTTCACTCGGGAATAGACGACTGCCATAACATTGTTCTCATTATGAAGGAGTTGGCTAAGAGGGGAGTCGTCTTCAGGAACACCAGCTCCGAGTGGTAGCACTTGTAGCCAAAAGCACTCTCTCGGCTACTACTCTACAATTGTTTCGTTAAGTAATGTCTCGAATATTGGTTTCAATTTTAACAGAAAATTAATTTATTTTCTATTTCTAATGATTTTTAAATAAAACAATTGATTGAAATATAAAAATTATAATAAAATAACGAATCGATTCATTTGATTGGGTTCTGAATCGCGTGGAACTGATCGAACACAAAGTCCGGCATATTTTCGACGACTAGTTTGCGCTGAAGTCCCGAAAATCGAACGAATTGTTCCAAAAACTGAAGCATATTATAGGCCTCGACTGGCATTTCCGTCAGTTTCGGAGAACTGTATGGAAAATATGTGTCAATTGTTTGCAAATATGTTCGGTCTATACCTCTGGCCGGACAGCTCTGTCTGCGCGCAAACGAATTGCGAGGAATAGGCGATGAACTGATTGGTCGAGTTTTCGTGAAATTGTCTCAAAAACGTAATCATTCCCAACACGAAAGGCATTCCATCGGAAGAGTCGGAGCCCTTCTTCAAAGTCAAGCCATTAATCGCTTTAACGGAAACCAATTTTGCGATTTGTGTTGCAGTCAATAGAAATGCAATCAATTCTATATACGGCGGCGCCCGAGAGGTCACATAGATCTGCGGCAAATCATTGGTCAATGACTCGAATTACTCAAAACTTACAACTATTTGTCATTTGAATTATTGACCAAACCTTTGAAAGCGGGTCTGATATGCCCGTCCACTCCAAGTAATTAGTCAGTTCGAAGAGTAGAGGCGTGTCTTCTTTGAGGAACGGTTTGTCGGATGTGTTTGAGTGATGTTCCAAATCAGAGATTATTGCGCTATAAATGAAATCGATTTAGAATCACAACTAAACCCAATTGAATGCCAAACCCACTCATTGAGCGTTTGGAGAGCACTCGCCAAATGTCGTGATTGGAATTTACAACTAGTGTTGAGTTCGTGAGCGATATTGCACCGAATTATCTGCATTTGACCGATCCGTGCGATAGCATCAAACACGACGGCCAAAGGTTTGGCCGCTTTGGTTAGGGTTGTGGCGAAGACTCGGCTAAAGTTCGTCGCTTTGAAGCAATGGATTAAAGTTAGAAAATGACTATAAATTCCAATTGAATGCCAAATACCACTAATCTTTCCGTCGGTTGCCTCCAAATTGTCGTTAATATCGAATAGGATTTGCGGCCAAACCTTGTCTTTTGTGAAGTTTCGGTCCAAATATTGAAGAATACTTTGGGTTTCGGTGACAATCATAAACGATATCAATCGGTCCAATCCGTTAATACCTGCCGTTCCGATGCTCTTCTAAATTAATTTAAACAAACGTTTAGTTTAGTCTTGAATTGAATAAAAGTCGAGACAAACCATCATAAGTGGAAATAGTTTGGAATCGACGACTTCTACGAGAGTTTTGTTGTCATACCAAGTGGTCATTGAGTGCACATATATTGTCGTTCTATTCGGTGCAAACAAATCGACTTTTAACCGCAGTTTAGTACAGATTAATTCAAATGTTAATACTTAGGGTCAGTCATCCGCAAGAGTTCGCGCGCGAGTCGACCGATAAAGTTGACGGAATAGGGGTCGAGAGGCAGGTATTTGGGTATTGGAATAGACTTTGATTGGTAAACGCTCTGCCAGTCTAACACTTTTTGTCTCATAAAAGCATTGCATTCCTGTTCCACATTATAATTAACAATCCGCGAGACCTCCTGCTGCCACATCTTCAGCCCATATATGCAGACGTAGTCCTGAATGTATTCAAACGATCGCCGAAAGCCGTCCATCACTTGAGCCAACGCTTTAAGTTTGGGCACGAGTTCACTGGTCTTGGCCTTCGCGTTGAACACTAGGCCTTTATGCAGAGCACTGGCTGTTTGGATGACGAGTTCGCGCCGAATGCCGTCTTCGAGCAGTCGTTTTGGATCGATTTGAATGATTCCGACGAGAGTTGTCTTCATCGCGAGTATGCCTTCAGTGAAGACTGATATCGAATGCGTGAGTTTCGACACTTCGAGCCTCTCCTCCAACTGCGAGTAGGCCTTCAACTGGTCTTTCATGAGACGAGTCGGCAGTTCTTTGATGTGATTCGTCTGCAATTCGATAATTCGGGCCATAAGACTGAACATTGTTTCGGGGATTATGTGCAGAACTTTCCGGACATAAGAGACCAGTTCTGAGGAATAGTATTGCGAAACAGAGACCAAGTCTTGACTCGAGGCCTGGTTTATGCGCAGAAGAGGCATGTCTAGAGCTGAGGCCAACTTGAGGAAAGTCGCCCTTAGTTTGATGACTAGAGTCGGGTCTCGTTTGATGCCGGACTGCATATATCGGGTGAACGAGGAGTCGATGATCTTCCAGGCGTAGGACAGGTCGCCGATTATCTGAAGAGTTATTAACACATCTTCTCTGATATTCTGCGTCTTTACCATACAGTGCAGAAACCTCTTCGTTTCGGTCAAGAACTGGCGCACCTGTAGATTGCTTTCGAGCTGATGGAACTCCTGCACCTCTTCAAGCGCTTGGATCAGTTGAATAGTCTTCCTATTGGTAGGGTTGGTCTCCTCGAACACTAAGGCGTCGATCTGTTTGGCCAATTCGGTCAACCATTGCTCCAAATTTGCGTTCTTCTCGACGCGGGTCAGGGGTTTGTTCCCCGAGAAGACTTCGGCCAACTCTGAGATGCGCTCAAAGCTCTCCTTCTTATAGAAACTCCATTTCTCGTGTTTATCGCTCAGCAGTTGTTTATACATGTCTTTGATTTTGAGCTCAAACTCAGCCGTATTTAAGAGGAGTTGGAAGAGGAGTAACGGATCGTATTTACTCTCAGCGATGACTAAATCCCGCAATTGTTTGCACTTCTTGTGCACAGCATTCGCTTCACTCATGTTCTGCTGACAGGTGTGGAGCATAAGCCAGCGAAGGGTGACATTGCACTCACGGATCACATTCATCAGTTTCGGCGCGTTCTCGAGGACCACCTCTTCGGTGAGCGCACCCTCTTTGAGGAGTTGCTGTAATTGCAGCAATTGTTGGCCAATCTTCGTGTTGTGGCGACTCGAGTGCTGTTTGATGTTCTTCGGCTCAATCGTGTTATTGAGCGCCAGTTTGGCCGCTTTGTACGGCTCCCACGCGTCCACCAAATTGACTATTATTCCCATATAGACACTGACGACCCAATTATCTGCGAAGAACTTGTCGACAATCTCTCGCATCGCCGCTGACTCGTTGTGTAGTATATCGGGTGAGAAATAGAGAGCAATGTATAGCATAACCGCTTGTGAGGCGAGGGCTACGCTCCGGTGCTCGGGCTGAGGGTAGGCAGTGCTCTGATTGTAGATATCATCTGACCTCAAGCGCCCGATCACCATATTGACGAAATGGGGCCGAATCTGCGCGCGCCGGTAGTAGTCGTCCGGGTAGTTGTTGGGCCTTTTGCCGGAAGGGCTGAATCCGGTACTCCTGAGCAGATTGCACACGTCGTCGATGTTCGAGTCGGATGTGTGTCTCTGAGCGCTGTAGCGGTAATAGGAGACCAAAAGGCGTTCGCGAACTAAGCCGTCGATCCTGAAGTCGACGACCAAAAGCATAGCTCCGCACAGATATAGCGCTTCCGAAAGCAATTGCTTTCCGTCTTCGTTCAGAAGAACCGATTCCAATGTCTGCTGAATATAAACGCCTTCTTCGAGATCGTCGACAAATCGGTTCAAATCGGCGCCGAATCGGTGGACGCTTTCGAAGGCCGAGTAGAATCGGGTCACGATTTCGATGTAATTGTCGCGAAACTCTTCGTCTCTGTCGAGTAGTTGTGGATTGGATTCAATGCGATTGTCATACGAGTCGCAGGTCTTGAAGTAACTGAAGTCAGACATCACTTCTCCGTATTTGCTTTGATCCGACTTCGTGTCCAACCGGAAGACGTTCGGCACCACATCCGACAGACGCAGCAGTTCGCCGATAATGGCGTTCCCGCGCGAGACCAGTGACAACAGGCTTTGGCCACAATTCGACTCCAGAAGGTCACCCATTCGGCCGATTGAGACAATTCACTGATTTCTTCGATTAAAAGGCAATCAAAACATTGTTTTGAACTTTAATGCCAATCGAGAGAACCGCCCACTCGTGTACACTGAACGCCGTTTAGAGGCAACGCGTTTGCGATTCCAGTGTAACTTACTTTTAAGAATTCGACTAATACTGGAGAAGTTGTTTGAAATAAATCTATTATATAATTCCTTTCTATTTATTTAATTTCATAAACATAATTGGTTACAATATTATTTAATTAAATTTTTAACAGCAAGATCACTACAAACTAGCGAGTAAGCTAATTTTAATCTGTCATT
>JAQIXC010002577.1:0-10607 GCA_034697605.1 Metabelba pulverosa
GTTGGAATGGCAGCTGAAGGCGTTGGGATTCCCGGAATACCTGGTGGTGCAGGCCTACTTCGCATGTGATAAGAACGAGAACCTGGCCGCCAACTTCCTCCTCTCCCAGGGCTTCGATGATTAATAGATTAGATTTTGTAGAAATTCAGACATTTTTTGTTACATTTGTCTTAAAGTCGTTTTGTGTCGAAAACATTGCTTTTCTAACAACAAAACAAAATTTGTCACTAAATAGAGAAAAATGTCTTTAATTTCTTAACTATAATACAAAATACAATAAGACTTTTATTCAATGATTGCTTCAATTCTCTCATTTCGACTGCTTTTCACATCAAATTGTATCAGAAATGCAAAACCATTTGAGTCATTGGTTTCCAACATTCAAACCGATATCAATCCAATCAAACCATTGATTCGAATCAATAGTTTATTATTAAACTGATTATTATAATCGAAATTTTATTATTCTTTTTAAAGCAAACAAAACGACCACTAATTTCATTAAACACAACAATATTGCAAAACAAATACGATTTTTACTTTAAAAATAAATATATATTTGCTTTCAATAAATACCAAGTCTAAACCAAACGATTATTTGACGATAAAATTGTTCTAAAACTATATTTTGTTTTATTAATAATTTAATTAATTCATTTCAATCATACATTATATACTATATACACATTTGTGGCCCCACTTAAGGAAAATCAAAATTCAGTTCAAATAATAACTTCGAAACTAAAGACTCACAGAATTAGATCACATTTAATGGCACAATAAGTTCGACTCCTTTTTCAGTTGACGTAACGCTTTTTAGTCGTTTAGAGAGAAAAATATTGATAATTATAAGAAAAAACGTTACTTCAAACCAAAAGATAAATTATATATTTTTTCTTGCTAAAAACAATTTGTCTTTAAAAATCATGCTATGAGTTGAGAACAAAATTCTGAGTCCGAGTTGTTGTCAAAAAACTATTCTTAAAAAAGCAAAATAAAAAAATGAGCAAAAAATTCGTTTTCGAAAAACTTTTGTTTTTGCGTTTTTCACAGTAAATGAAACAATTGGTTCAAAATTAAAAAGTTATTATTTTGAGCTATAATTGACAAAACAATTGGAAAAACAAAAAATAAAAACAAATTATGCAATTGAAGCAACTTTTAGTCGAATCGAATAAATTAGAAAAAGGTGTTAAGTGTTGGAGAAGTACTGCGAAGAGTACTCACAATCGGAACAATTTCGAGATCAGAGATCAATGCTGTAGTGAAAGGCACTTAAAAGAGTGTTCAAAGTGTTTAACAATTATTGTTTGAAATTCTTATGCCATAAATAGGGCCGACCGGAGACGCCGGCCTTCGAATCGTTCGATTAGTTTAGGGCTCACACCGGCGCCGAACCGTTTGCCCAACTACTCAATGCGGGGAAGGGATGAGGAGTACTATGTTTGGGCAATGGAATGGCCGTAAAAGAATCGAATGATTAGTTTTGTTTTGTTGGTTAAGAACTGGTTAATTGAATTTTTGTCGGTTTTGTTGATCGTTAAGTCAATCAATTTCATGCAAATAGTATTGAATTCAAACCTTTGTTGAGACAGACATGCATTCGCCTCTCATTTACACCTAATTGTTGGGACATCTCATCACTAGACTAGTAGTCATTTACAGTACTGTTTAGAAGCGTATAATTAATGTTCAATACATTAGATGTGTTTTCGAAATAAACAAATAGAGACTAATATATTCAATGAATTTATGGCTAAATTTTTAAATCAAGTGTTCAATCGTCTGCTGCCAATCAGTACATCGAGTCGTTTCAGTCATTTTAATCACAAAACGAGTGTTTGTCCGGCGCTTCTCGAAGCAGATCCAGAGGTTTTCGATCGATTAGACGCCATAGTTGACCGCAAGTCTCTCCTTCAGTATAATCGGGAACTGTTCGGAAAATCGGCGCCAATTCTCTTCTCCGACTTGATTCTTGAATCCGTGCAAAATCTGTAATCAATTACATTATAGTCATTATATACCAGAATAACGTGTCAATTGAGGGCTGAGAGGACAACCTCGTGGAACATCTGCTTTAGGTCTTGTTTCGGGCTATTCCAAGAGGCGACGGCATCGCAGAAAAAGATAAACTCCTGAACGACCCCTCCCGGGTTCACTCCTATCATACCACAGATGCCCCGAAACGCCGAGTCCTTCTCCTCGTTGTCGCGAATGTTACGCAAAGAGGAACACCTGAAACGACAATCCATGCCTTCATTACAACCCCTTCTACACACGACCCTCAAGTCATTTGAGTTCAAACTCTTCCAATAGTTTTGAATAAATAATCGAAAATTAGGGCAAAAACAATGTTCTACTGAAAGACACAAAGGGAATGAGAGGAATGGAATGAACGAAAGTGTTGGATACAGACCAGGGACGTATAAATTGCTGTAACATAGGGGCCACTTCTTCGGGACACACCAGACCCAACCGACCGATTGTTATGGCTATCAATCAATTCAATCGATAACACAATTGACGTATTGATTGTGAATTCGGTTTTGGTTTAATTGCCGGCAATTAATCGGTTTTTAAATTATAATAATTTTATTAATTAAAAGACAAACGAAAGCCACGGAAAAAGAATTTGAAAAAAAGAAACAAAAATTAATTTCAACGATAAATAACAACACAATAATAAAATCAATTAAAGATAAACTGCAATCAAAACAAACTCATTTGAAAGCGCAGCGTCGCGGGTGTTGGGCACTGCCTACTGCCTACCTGTGTTCTCGAGAAGCGTTTTCGGAGTTCCGGGTTGATTGATAATTGTGATCAATTGCGACAAAACCATTGGGATATAGGGCTTCATCTCGGCGTTCAGCTTCACCGCAATCTCACCTATCGCCCAGGTAGCATTGTTGCACACAGAGATGTACTCCGGCTTCAAGTTCTGACCCAGAATTGGCAGGAAATCGGCTGAAATTGCAATGAAATCAAATGTCAGCTAATGAGGCAATTGATAAATCAATATTGAGGTCAGAGTTAAGGGTCGGTCAGTCAGTACGAATACAAGGGGTCACACGGATTGGTTCAATAGTTCATTACTGTCTCATCACTCGTTAGTACGGTTTGCCGGCACCGATAACATGACTAAACTAACCGATGCAGGGGTTGACATGTTGGAAACAGGCTTTGGTCAGATCGCCCAACAAAGCAAACGAGCTCTGCCGCACTTCGGGCATAGGATCCTATTCGACAAATTCAGTTCCGATTAATACGTGTCGAACTGTGAGCCTTAGCCGGAGCCATACCTGCATACACTGGTACAAGAGCTGCATTATATTACTTGAGACAACCAGAGAGTCCATGTTTCCGTTGAGACCTTCAGCTAAACCACTCAATAGATCCAACGCAACGATCATAAAGTCTTTGTTCGGCGGATCAAACTGTTCCGGATGTTTGGCATTTGCCTATAAATGTCATTCACAGAGATTCGTTACAAATATTAATCCAATTCATTGTGACTTTTGGCTAAAATTAATACCAAATTTAAGTTAAGAGTTTGCTCTACTAGAGAGAGACAGCGCCGAAACACTGGCTCACAGTAGGGAAGGAATCCGGACTGGAGTGCTGTGGCCACAGACGACAAACACTATGTCGAGGATAGAAACATAGCATTTGTAGAGTTGTAGTCGAGTTGAGTATTGCAACCATACCTCTAAAAGTGGAAACAAGTCTTTGTCGTCGTCTTTGAGCAAATTCCACTTCTGGATCAGTGGAGGCATCAGTAGGTTTATGTACTCCTGTTTGTTGAGGTGATGGCCAACAGAGTCCGCGAGAGTTCCGATCGCGTCGTATAGTATTAACAGATTTTTGTGCTAAAAGTGCAAAACAATCGCTTTAAGCAAATGCTAACCAATTATAACCAATGCCAACAATACCTGGTATTTACTAAAAGCAAAGACTAGGGTTTGGAGAATAAACTCTAAGTACGGAACCAACTCAGTGCAGGCCTCCTCCTCAAGGGTAGCAAATGCACTACAGGCCGCCTCCTGTACCCTCTTATTAGCGTCGAGTACTCGCTTGAGGAGCTGTTATCGGTTTGAAACCACAATCAGTGCTTCAAATGGTTAGACGAAGTCTGGGAGACATACCTCAGTCATGAGAGGCTTGAGGAAGCGGTCGTGTTGTTGTTGGACCACCCAATGCGAGTATCGGCTCAATGTCCAGCACGTGATGGAGCGAACCAGTGCTTTCTTCTCCGCCAAACATGTTATCAAATATGGTATGAGTTCCGGCAGGTGTGGAATCATTCCAGTCATACATCCTGTTAGACACCAGACATGTCGTCATTAGGGGTTAAGCGAACAAAAAGGGCAAACCTTCGGCAATGGCGCCCAAAGCCAGAACAGCCGACTCCTTGACCACCCAGTCCTGATGGAAGAGCGTCTCCTTCAGAATGGGTAGGACTACAGGCAAGAGCTCGTCGTGGAAGACATTGGCCAAGACGTCGAGTGCAGCTGCGGAGCACTTGCGGAGATTCCAATCGGAGAGTGAGTTGTCGTCGTTGTCATCGTCGGAGTCGTCTTCGCCGTTCTCTTCGTCGTTGTCCTCCATATGCCGCTGTGCGTGGGTTCGGGACCTATGGAATCGGGGCTTAATGTCCTCCTCCTTGTCCGGAATCATTTCGTCCTCTTCTATGTCGCCCTTCAGTAGAATTATATCGATTTCCGAATATTTCATTCGACGCATCAGAATAGGGATGAGTCGCGAGAGGTGTCCCGAAAGCACTTCTTTGCAAATCGGCTGTTCGGCCAACGAGAGCCAGAACTCACAGGCCTCTAACGCCACGTTCTCGTCCGAGTCTTGTGTTCGCATCAGCATATACTGGACCCACGAATACAACAATTCATGGATTAGTTATTTGTTTCAAATAATTCTTTCGCCGATAGGAAAGACACGAATCGCCGAAATGGGTTTAAATGACTTTCTATTCTTTCCGGGTCTGAGCCTTTCGGTCAATGCATTTGACGAGAGGAGCGATTTGGAAAGGTATGCACTCACTAGAGCGCAGGGATGGACCCAAGGATGGCGACTACCGGCACAAAACGCAACACTCATCGCGCAATACCTCAATTATATTGTGAATGTGGGGAATGAGTCGATCCATCCGAACCTCCAACAGCATGACTAGCGCCCGACACACGTTCCGCCGAACCTCCGCGTCCTCGTCAGAGGCCAAGTGGAATAAATTCTGTTTAAGACAATTGTCGAAAAGGTTGCAATAAAACAATCAATCGAAACGAAAATCAAATTCGCGTTAACCCAGACCTCAATGAATGAGTCGATGTGTAACATCAGTGCCTGAGTGCGACTCATAATGAATTGGTTGACACACGCGATGGCATGGGATCTGATTTTGTTACTATTATGCGTAAAGAACTGCAAGAACTTCGGGACCAGTATATTGAGCGGTCGGTTGAGGGCATCGCTGTCGAGCACTTCTGACGAGTCTTCGCAGATCTTTTGAAGCGCACCGAACGCTCCCTCACAGGCGCTGTAGTCGTTCGAATCGAGCATTTGGACCAATCGGGGCAGAAGTTCGGGCCAATTGATAAGCTCTCCCTTCGAGGCTATAGTCGTTATCAGAATGCCTACCGTCGCCCGAATCAGAGGCGACGGATCGCCGACACTCTCCAGACATTCGCTTTTTATAAATTGAGTCACTTCTGACGGGAACTGATGTAAGTGCGCCTTCACGTTGTTCTTCAGTATCAGACCACTCAGTGACCGCGTCGGCTCATCTGCAACACAAACACGAGTCAGGCTCTGCACCGGCGCTCACCGCTCGCACATACCTTCGGTTTTGAGTTTAGTCAACACGAATATCAAGTAATTGTTGAAATCGGGATATTTGTTCAGTTCTTCCAATTTCTGCAATTAGACCACAAATGCAACGCTTAGTCAACAAAAGCACAATAGGAGTGGAGTGGAGGGAAGGGCTGGTGTGGCCGACCTGTTGGACAGTCCGCTGCGTCTGAGTATCGGGTGATTGCGATTCGCGAAGAAGTTGTAGTATTTGTTCCAAACCGTCTTGTCTTGGAGTCCACGCCATAAGCATTTTAGGCGTTTTCGGCACTAAGTTATCCAAACATTAGCCGAACGATAGTTGCGATTGAAAACCGATTCTCAGTTCCGATTAACGCTATTATCGGTTAATCACTACTAAACGAGTCATTCATTTCAATTCAAACCTAATTTCATTCAAATCTATTATCAGTTTTGTTCCTAAATTATCAGTCGATTTAAAAATTAAATTATTTAATAAGTTTGTCGTTTAAATCACAAAATATACAGTATATTAGAAATTTATAAATAATAATGTAATACAAGTCTAAGTAATATAATAGAAAATAAATTATTCGTTAGAATATGTCATATAATGTATACGAATCGCAATCGAGTGAATGCTTCGGCTTTGACGACAATTGCTATTAGAATCGATTAAAACTAACAATTTGTCGGAAAATGTGTGAAAAACATGATTTACAGTCGTTTTGATTGCATTTGTAATGGAGTCCGACTGAAGCGATTCAATGGCAAACACTGGCAAACACTCTCTTTATTGCAGTCATGCAGTCCCTCTCTCTCACACACTCTCACACTCACACACACACACACAGACTCACTCTCTCAGTACAAACTCAACTCTCAAGTATAGTCTCAACAATACAGACGTCGTCCTCTAACTGGCCAGGCACCCCCACTCCACCCCTCACCATCACCCTCCCGACTATATTATACAGGTATTAATATACAACACTTCACGTTATTTGTTGAATCGATATTTATGTATAAAATTGGGTGAATTTTCTAAGTTGACACGAATTAGGTTTGGGAGTAATGAGGGGAAGAATAGGGGTATTGAGTGAAGTGAGAGATCGCTGTCTTATATTCAATGTTTGCAATTCATCGCATCGTTTCGAGCATTCAATGCATAGCATTCGCCTTTCCCTCAATGCACTCAAACGCCGGCCTAAACAGTAAACCTTTGCTTTTGGCTCTAACTTTGAATTAAGTTTCAAACATTGGCAACATTTACTCAAATTGTTTTATCTCGCATTATATATTTAATAACCTTAATCTCGTTCATTTAGTTAGCATGCTAATTAATTTAAATGTAAATCTTGTAATAAGATTATAATCATTAAATAATAGCACATTTGGTGAGAAGATTCGTAATACCTCTGTCTCTACCGCTGTTATTATTACTACTGTACATAAGAAGGAATAGTTGAATAAAGTTTTGAACATGCTTACAATTATTGTATGCAGTGATACTGTGAGACATCCAAATTACATTGAATACTTTTGACCGCAATTTTATAGTTTTACAGTATAGCGCGTGAATAGAAATTAACCAGTTTAATTTGAACTTAACGCTAGAAAAATGTTAGAACTGTTGAATTCGTTGTGTTATTACCTCTTGTGCTGCTGTCTGTGTCCGCGCGGACGGAGAAGACGACGACTGTTGACAAAGGAGGAGAAGGAACGGCACGAAAGGCATAAGAAACGCAATTTGAAACTTATTCAACAGATCACACCCGAACAGCAGCTCAAGAAGAAGGAGCTCTTGAAGTCGAGTCCCTCACAGACATCCACTCTAGACATGACTGAGATGGTCGACATCGGACCGACTGAGCGGTTTAAGACAGAGAAGGATTATCTCCAGTTCCTCGGCTATCGGAATGTCGGGCACATAGACGAAGGCACGTACGGAACGGTCGAGAAACTGGTGAACACGAGGGCCAATTTGGTGACCGCCTGCAAGAAGATTGTAGTGACTGAAGACAGTGAAGACAAGGCAGTGGTTAGGAAGCGATTGGAACAATGGAATGACTGCAAGAATGAGTTGCATATTCTCCAGAAGATCAGTCATCCGCACGTCGTTCAGCTCATCCAACACTTTATGCTGAGGTGTGGCCAACAGAGGACTCTTTACATCATTATGCGCTACGCAGAGAACGGCGACCTCTCGGCCCTCAACAGCAGTGCCGGTCCCTTCTCTGAGGACCAGTGCCGCAAATGGTTTGCACAGTTAGTCAGTGCTCTGCTCTGTATGAAGAAAGAAGGCATAGCGCACAGGGATCTGAAATTAGCGAACATTCTGGTCGACGAAACACAGGATCTCATGGTTTCGGACTTCGGCTTAAGTCGAATTGTGTTCCGGAAGAGTCGAAATGCAATGATTTATTCGAAGACCTACTGCGGAACCGGTCCTTATATGGCGCCCGAACTGCTTCGGCTTAAGCAACCCGCGGGTGCGCACAAGTATGACGCCTTTCGCGCCGATGTCTGGTCTTTGGGAGTCATTCTCTATTATCTCTTCAATAAGACCTATCCATTCGCCGACCAATCGAACAGATCAGTCGAACAGATGGAGAAGAAAATGTGGAGTTTTGTACCCAATCTGAGAGACCCGCCGAGCCCTGCGCTCAGGGATATAGTCACTCAAATGCTGGATCCCATTCCCCTAACGAGACCTGAATTGGAACAACTGAGTCAACACGAGTGGATCAGACATGAGATGACGACTCTTGCAGAGAGGGTTCAGGAATGGCAGCAAAAGAAAACAATTGATACGATTTAATACTATTTAATATTATCACTATATTATATCATTATATTTTATCATATTATTATATTATAGCATCTTTACACATTTTATTCATAAATATTTAAACCGTTTTAAACAAAACAAAACAAAAATATTTTTAATGAATAAGTAAGAGAATGAAAAATTAACACAAATAAACACATAATTTAAACTAAATTAGCAAACTTTAACGAAAGTTTAACTAAATTCGATTTAATAATAGACATTTGTAACTTACTAAGTTACTATCACGGTGTTAGCATGATAATGCACTAACTTATAGGTGTTGATGAACTGCTTATTGCGAATTTGGTTAAATTTAGTGTAGAATTGGAGTTTTAATCATGTACAAACCTTTGAACAGTTTAGCTGCGAATGGATAAACACGCAATCGTAATTAGGGGTCAAATACGGCGTTTGCTGTGTTATAGACTGTAAATAAAAATTTCGAGGTTTTTAAATTTCGCGCTTGCCATTAACTTAACTTGATATAAACTTTTATAATTTATATTGAACTTATTTTATAATGTTTATCTTGCTTTATTCATTTTATACTATTAATACATACAGTACAATGCAAAATAGAAAAAGTCACTTAAACCCGAATTCTGAAAAAACTATTTGGCCGATTTTGACAAAATTTTTTTGTCGCGTACAAGATTTTGCAACGCAACTTTTTTGTATTGATCATTTTAATATTAGATTGAAAATGAAAAAATTAACAACAAATAACGTTTTACAAAAAATAATATTTATATAATTAAATATCGAAATATACATTTGATAGAACATAAAAAATAGTTGTTGACGTGTTTCTGGAATTTTTAAAAATTTGACCTCTGACCCAACTTATACGTTAAATAATGTAAAAATATTGAAATTTTGATATCTAATAACCTTTGACCTAATAAAGATAATTAAACATTTTCAAAGTCAAAAGTTTTCTTTTATTAATCTCTAAAAAGTAATTTTTGGAAATTTTGATTTTTATAGTAATATCAAAGTTATAGCCAAATAAGTATTATTGTTTATTTCTTTAATGAAAATTAACCTAATAAAACTTATAAAAACTTAAATGATAATACTACATAACACGCATAAAAATAAACAACTTGCTATTAATCTTAAAATAATTAAATTATCGGAATTTCCAAAAATTACTTTTTAGGGATTAATAAAAGAAAACTTTTGGTTTTGAAAATGTTTAATTATCTTTATTAGGTCAAAGGTTATTAGACCTCAAAATTTCAATATTTTTACATTATTTAACGTATAAGTTGGGTCAGAGGTCAAATTTTAAAAATTCCAGAAACATGTCAACAACTATTTTTTATGTTCTATCAAATGTATATTTCGATATTTAATTATATAAATATTATTTTTTGTAAAACGTTATTTGTTGTTATTATTTTCATTTTCAATCCAATATTAAAATGATCAATACAAAAAAAGTTGCGTTGCAAAATCTTGTACGCGATAAAAGAAATTTTGTCAAAATCGGTCAACTATTTTTTTCAGAATTCGGGTTTAAGTGACTTTTTCTATTTTGCATTGTACTGTATAAGTTGAAAAATATTGAAAAATACTATCAATACTTTAGATAAAAAATGATACTTATGAATAATTTAGTATTTATTATTTGTTACTTTAAAAGCTTAATAGTTACAAGATAAAAAATATGAAAAGAGTTCAATACTATTTATAAAAGTTTATATGGGCGCAACGATGAGAAAAGTCCGAGAGATTTGGATTTCTGAAATTGACGTGACTGTATGCTTTATTTAAGGGTGTGTCTTATAGCTTTAAGTGTACTAATTTAGCGGCCAATAGACAACAAAGTAAATCTAAGGCACAGATATGCCTAACAATAGTCGCCATAGTAAACAAACACACGTAATAAACATATTCAAAAATACTATAACAATAATTGTTATGTTATGTTTATAGTTAATCTTAATTACAT
>JAQIXC010002578.1:0-10605 GCA_034697605.1 Metabelba pulverosa
ATATACATACAGTAATAACATAACAGTGTACATTAATATAAATAAAATTCTATATTCGATTATAAACACATATCATATATTACCAGAATTTATGCATTTCAGGGACAGCACTGAATCTGAAAACACAGAAATAGAATATTATGTGTATTTTAAGCGATTATTGCATTTTCGCATATCGTTTATTTTGATTTGAACCAGACAAAACTAAAATAATCAAGTTTCAAAACCAATATTTATTCAATTAATTTGCGACTGAAAATCTATACGGTATAACTTTATATATTTTCAATTCAAATTGGAAATAACTTGTATATAAAAACGCGTTTATTTGATAAATATTGATTGCAAGCCGTGGTTTGCATTTTGACATTTTTCTGACGTTTTTATAAATTGAATTGAAAGCAAACGAATTTTTTCTACACAGTATATTTAAATATATGACACAATTTAAGGACAAACACCCAAAATACCCGAACGATATGCAGAATGTGGAATCGCGTGGAAAAATGCGCATTGTACATTGGCTTTTGTTTCGCCGAAATAAATATTTATGTCTTTCACAGTAGTCTTGAGTGAAATACGAGACGAGAGAAGACGTGAAGAGATTGACAAAAAGTATAAATCTTTTCAAATGAAATACAGCTTTTAGTCGTTTAATTAAATTAAATTTTATAAAGTTTTAAAATTTGTTTAAATGTCAAATCTTACGCGTAATTGGTTTATATTCATATGAAAAACTCGTTGAATTGCAAGCAGGAACAGTTTATGAAATACTGATCCAATAGTTATACAGTACAATTTAAAGCTGAACTGTTTGAATGGGCATTCGCTTCAAAGCGCTTATGCATAATATGCGCGATAGCCATACGATTCATACGATTATTACGATTTGTACAAAAGCATCAGTTGTGCAAAAGTTTTGATTTAATACTCGATTTTAAACCATCTGTGGTTTTTCCCCAATACAATACTACACATATTGTAGTAGTTTTCGTAGTGTTCGATATTGTTACAGGGTACTCCTCTCACTCGAGTCACTCACACTAGTCATCATCTGCAGTCACGCTTCACATCGTATCAACAATTTTCGTCATCTATTCCTTTAAAAATCGCTTTTTTAGAAACTTTGAGCAATTTTTTCGCTATTGATTTGAATTGGTTCTCGAGATGAGTGTTTCGGAACTTTTCGCTAAAAAGATTTTGTGGAACTTAAGTGTCAACTCAATAAATATGTTGTTAAGTCAAACACAGAGTCGAGAATTGATCGAAATATGCAGCGAAAGGCAGTTTAAACAATCAGCTATTTTCCCGAACACTAAGTATTGCTTATTCATAGAAAATATGTGATTTCTACAGACCTTAAGGTTATGTACGCATAAAAATAACCATCTCCGTCTGTGAAAAACAGTTTTTTTGTCAAATAATCATCATAAATTTTAGAATAAATATACTGTTCATATTGTGTACGGCATTCTTTGATGAATAATGTAGACTAAACCATAGATTTGACTCTATTTTAGAAAGTTTTTTCTACAAAGCTTACAATTACAAGAAATAAGCAATCTAAGTAATCATATACATTAGAACAATATCTTCACTGTTTGTCTTGCATTTCAATATCTATATTTAAATTAGAAATGTAATCTTACTACTTCTGTGATTATACACATTTAAATTAAACTAATTAGTATTTATATATCTATTTCTATTATTAAGACTCGTTTTTCGGAAAAAATTAATTAATTCTCAGAAAAACAAAGGCTTTGAATAATGAATAGACTTAAGAGGAAAAGCACGTAATTATACTTCCAGTGAATTGACTAAATTAATCAATCAATCAATTCTAATTAAGCAAGAATTATTTATTAAATTAGAACCAGTTATAAAATTAAAAGATGCAAATTACTTCATAATTAAAATGTTTTAATTTAAAATAAATATTTAAAAAGTAAATGAGCATCATTAATTTAATTTAAAAATATCTAATCAAATTTATACAGTCTTTTGAGTGTTAATATATTTGCATAAAAAATATTATAATTTATGATGGTAAAATTCAAAATCAAATCTGAATCTAAATGCAAATTAATTATTCATAAGATAAGTACTTACACAGTGTTATTTATAGAATTAAAATCCGATTAGATATTAGAAATTAAATTGAATTAAACCTTTTGTAAGCAAAACAATCAGTTTTTCTAAATTTGTAAAAAATATCTGAATTTTAGAGCAAATGTCTTAAGACGTGGCATCAGTCGACTCCGTTAGCAAGACTTGACCGGAAGAGATGGCAAACGGAAGCGCTATTTCACTGCTAATGCAGTTATTATTGCTTCAAACGATGCTGTCGTACATGTCGTACATATGTGAGTGTCGGCGCACTTCTCTCTTCTCATCCCAACTGCCAATGCGGTGTCCGTCGCCTCCGTGCGAGTGCACAGCAGATGAGCTGAACCGGAAGCGCGTCACGTGTTCTGCGGGTAATCTGTCGACGATTCCGGTCGAGAAGATGGATAAAGGAATTCAAGTGAGCGATCATTACTTAAAGAGATTTAATCACCTTTTCCCCACTATTCGCACGACTTGTTGCACAAACTCTTTCACTTCAATTCAATTCAGACATTAATCTAATTAATCGAATCGTTACCGCCTGACAGGTGCTCAACATAACCGCACCGGCCAATAGCTTCAACCAGATCACCCTGGGACGCATATTCCTCGACTTGTATCAGTTAGAGGAAGTGCACATCACGTACAGCAACTTACCGGCCATTGGCGACTCGTCGTTCTGGCCCGGGCAGGCACTACGAGTGCTCAACTTAAGCCATAATAGCATTCAGATAGTGAGGGACAGCGACTTCAACCGATTAGACAATTTACTGACTCTTGACTTGAGTGACAACCACCTATCGCGGGCGCCGTCGGCCGCCTTCCGGCACCTGACCAACTTGACGTCGCTTTCATTGGCCAGAAACCGGTTCACAAAACTGGTTCCGCGACTCTTCTACAAACTGGAACGGCTGGAAGTGCTGGACCTGAGCGGCAACCCATTGCGGGAAATACATAGCGACGACTTCAAAGACATTCGGAACCTAACGGCTCTTGATTTGTCGAAATGCCGTTTAGAACGACTGCATTCACTCGTTTACAAAGGCCTTCCGGGCCTCACATATCTCGATCTGAGTGACAATCAATTCGTTTACTTACCTCCGCTTGAGTTCAGTTCACTTCGCAATCTGCGCGAACTGCGCCTCAACGGGAACCGGCTGTCGGTGCTGCTCGACAACACGTTCAGTGGGTTGACGGCGCTCTCAGCGCTCGACCTGTCAGACAATCAGATCAATTCGATGAGTTCGTGCACTTTCTGCAACTCTTCCATCGCGAGACTCGACGTCTCGAACAACAAATTCACTTCATTTGAGTCGAAAACACTCGAACCGCTGTCCGACTCATTAGTGCGACTGACGGCCGACGCGAACCGACACCTAATCGATTCGACGGCAAGTGTCGCGCATCTGATTCAACCGCTAAAGAGATTAACGCATTTGTCGGTCGCGTTCAACGCATTGGACGACACGTTAATCGATTCGACGTTTTATAACTTGGAGTCACTGCTGGCTCTCAACGCCTCTCACAATAAGTTCGTTAACATAAGCGCTAATCTATTGCAACCACTGGTGAACCTGCAGTCGCTCGACCTCTCGCACAACCACATCTACTCCCTCGGCTACCCCCTCTTTAACCAGATCAATTCGCTGTCGAAGCTGCAGACCATCTACTGGAACGACAATCCCTGGTCGTGCTATCGGTGCCACATCATGCCGGCCATGGATTGGATCGACTCGTCGCCGAACTCCTACTTCAATGTGTGTCACCGGTACTCGAAGGAGGAGTCGCGGCTCAAGTTCTGCATCAAGTGTTCGTCGCCGTCGGAACTGAACGGCAAATACTTGCATCTCATCAATGAGTTTGATCTCGAGTGGTGTTCCGACCCGCGGGTGCAGCTGCGGCTGACGGCCTCTGAGCCGCAAATTGGACTCATTTTAGCCATTTTTATAATCCTGTCCTTAGTTTTAGTCATTATAGCAGTGATTGTGTTCTACCGAAAACAGGGCGCCGTCTACTACACCCACGAAGACGACCACTTCGACGAGAAGACGCCGATCCCGCAGGTGTTCAGTGTCGCGGCCAATACGGCTGTCAAACAGCCACTCCATTGCCAGATCCAGTCGAGCCCTTACACCCACTATCAGCCGCCATCTCCTCATTCTTCGCCAACATTTACGTCGTCTCTCATTTCGAAACCCGAGTCACCCAAACCGGGTCCGTCGGCCACCGTCGCCACCACCACCGCCACCACTACAATGACCAGAGTTATCAGACCTAAAGTTCAAATTTATATCTAGATTGTTTTTACAGACGATTCTATTTAGAGATTTTTATGTCAATGCGTATACAATTCAATTTTAAGTGTACTGTACAATTTGTAATAAAAGTTTGATCTCATCTTACATTTTAATTTCTATTTATTTATTTTATATACTTTACTAAAAATTAACAACTGTTTAATCGAAGACATAATTGTGTATATACTTGATAATATATTTGATTTATTTATTCAATTACTTATTAAATTATTGTATAAAAACTGTTTTAATAATTTTTAATATAAATTGCTAACTTTTTTGTTTCGATTCGATTGATTTCAAGGTTTTGTATTTTTTGTTTGTTTTTTGTACGAAAAATATTTGAAATGTTGAGAAATAAAAAAATGTTTGTTAAATCACATTCACTATTTACAACTGCATTCAAAGCATAATTTTTTCGCTGCAAATATTTTTTTAGTATTAGAGTTTTGAATTACAATTGATTTCTATTCATAGCATTAGACTTTGAAGTTTTAACCAGATAAAGAATATACAGTAGCGTTTTTGAATATAAGATCTCTTTGAGCTATGCATTTTACATTTTACATTCATGTAGTTCTGTATATTCATTATTTATCACTGTTATGTAAATTATCACTTATTTAGTGTAAACCAGTCGGTCGATCGAGTAGGTCGGGCACACTGACCAAATAGGGCCACTGTGAGCATGTAGCATTTATAGCGGGGTTATTGGTTAAGTAATATTATTCATAAATATAGTAACAATTTACGACGAGTTGAGTCGAATTTAACTGCAAACCCAACGAAAGATTATAATAGTTTAGTGAAAGTAATGCTGAAGACTATCGACTCGACGTCGAACCCATTGCCGGCGACTACTCGACCGCTCGGCTGCGATCAGAATATCCATGATTTTCACAATCAGTTGACTCACCAATAACTGAATGTCTGACCTTTAATGACTACTTCATTGGATGTTTTCTATTTCTTATTTGAAATATAATTTTAAATATTTCTGATCTAATAATTATAAAACAATAGACAAAAAGGGAAAGCATGTTATCTGCAAATCAGCCAATAATGAGCTAATATTAGCACCTGTAGGCACTACCTACTACGCTCTTACTGTCTCACCCAAGCATACTATGAGCTAAATCAATCTAAAAAATTCAATACCATTACAAAAATGATAAATTTAAACGAATTATTGGGTTTATAAAAATAAGCCTGATATAACTCGTTGGTATGACCAGGATGTGTACCCGAATTTCGGCTTTAACTTGTTATGCATTGAATAACTTATAATAAAGATCTTTGTGTTACTACTGCACAATGCACTCCAACGACGCTATGTTTCAATGCATATAAAGGTTAACAAAAATTGCATAAGAACAAACTGAATTTAGTTTTTAAATATTTTCTAGTGGAAATATAACATCTTATTTTATGCTAAATTATCTGTTTGTAACTGTAAATCACTAAATAGCTGGATTATAACATTTTATGCAAAGTGAAAAAGACAATTTAGACCTAATAAAACTTTGACGAAATTTATATAAATTAATCATTTTTAGTGCTTTAAATTTATAACACTATTAATTTATACAGTATATCTGTCTAAATTAATTTGATAGAAAATTGGATTTAAAAAATTCAACTGCCTGTTTAATTTGTAAAAATGATCAAATAGTGCTTAAAATTTCCGAAAATGACTTGTCAACTTCGGGTGCTCATATCTCCGGTTAACAAAATGATAAAATTATAAATTAAACGGCAAATGAAAATTATGAATTTACAATTAATTTAGCATAAAATATGGTGTTATATTTAAACTAGAAAATATTTTAAAACTTATTTCACTTTTGTACTTATGCAATTTTTGTTAACCTGTAATAGCAGTACAATTGTACTGTTCAGTACTTTTTTCAGTTCAGCAATGCATATCAAACGGCGAGTTTGACCTCTACGGCCGCGGGTCTGTCCATTCGCGGCTAAATTGCGTCGAATCTGTTTGTAATGAACGTAACCTTTAATTTGATATTAAATTAAAGCTGAAATCCGATTAGACATCTCAGTCATACCAATGAGTAGATAAAAACTGTATCTAAAATATATAATTATTGAACTAAAACTAAGATAAGATAACAAGAGATAATTTAACTGGCTAAAATATAATAGTTAAGCAATATAGCTAACTAATAACTAAAAACATACATTTTGATAGTTTTATTTTATTTTATCTGTTAATTAATTTATACTGTATTACTGGGTTTTAATGGAGCATTATAGTTCAATTATTCATTTAGTACAGATCTAATAAATCAGTTAAATATATATTATGTTTATAATTTAGCATGCAAATCTATTTAATTAATTTAGTAATGTTTAATGAGTTTATATAGTTAATACTATTTTTACAGTAAATTAATGTTAAGTCATTTTTATTATTTAATACATTAAAAGTTATAACTTATAAGCTATAAAATTAAATATGTAAAAATTTCTTTTCTTAGTCATCAATAAATTAGTATAAAAAAGATTTTTCATTAATAATACTTTAAATGCAATTCAATATAATTAATAATTAATAAATATTTACTATAATTCTCAAACGATTAAAAATAAAGAATATAAATCTATTCATAAATATTAAAATGTATTGAAAACTTTCAAACTAGTATATTGTAGAAAATTTGTTCGGGAGAATATAGACTTCAATTATTTTTATTATTTATAATTTGTTATTAGATACAATGCTAATATTTATAGTAACTTAAAATCATCTTGCAAAAAAATATTAAAATATTTTTTATAAATATATTTAACAATTAAAAAGGGTTGTAAATGTAATGAAGAAAAAGTGCAATGAGATTAAAACCTGTGAGGTAAACAGGATTTTCTTAAAACATGCATGATCCAAAATAATCTTGCATGTATAAAGTATTGTATTTATAAAAACAAGATTAACATTTTTTAGTTAAGCTGTAAATGCATTTAGCTAAGCTAGTTAAATATTACCGTCGCTCTACTATACAATAAACTTAGCGTGGTTTATTATGCGATTTATTTAGTAGCTGTTTAATTATTTTAGCAATATCGAATATGATTATGATATTTTTATAAAGGAAAGTATTATAAAGTATTTTTTATTACTCTTATATTATTGTTGTAATAGCAAAAATATTTAAATATACCCTGAGCATTTAAGTTGTGCAAATTTCGGTTAAATTATTCAATGAAACAATTTGTATAATAATGTATTCAACAATCAAAATTTAAAAACATTATGAAACGGTGGTTAAACTTAATTCAAGATATTGTTTTATTTTATAAATGAAAAGTAGATTTTATGTAAATTTTAAGAAATTTATTTAATAATTAAATTGAAAAACTCAACCAAAATATTTGCAATTCGATAAAGTAGTCTATTTTTATTTACATAATAGATATACTGTACAAAAAATATAATAATATTTATAATATACTGAATAACACAATAATCCTTAAATAATACACTGTAAATGTTTTATTATAAAATTTTCAAAATATCACATAAAAAGTAGTATTATGTCTGGAGTGGAAATATTTGTGAAATTTTCAAGTTTGAAGTTCAAACGTATAAAATTGAATTAAATAAACAGAATATATTGAGTCGAATGGAGCCGAAAGTACATCAAAGTATAAGATGTCAACGAAATCAATGAAAGGACAGGAAATGAATTTGCCGTTAGATTGCAATCACTTCTCGAATAATGTGTTTTAACTTTCGTTTAAGTTTTGCCAAGTTTTAAGTGTTTCGGTTTGTGGTCTTTCACTTCGAATATAAACATCGGATTTGATTCGGCGTTTGAAATGATAAACATTTCTCATAACAACTCCAATCGTCGATTGGAAAGTAATCTCTAGTTTTCATATCAATTACAAAATTGTGTCGAATTGTGAAGCATTTGCTGAACCAATAGCTCGCGATTAGCCTAAAAAATATAAGACACGATATTTCAAGGTTTTTTAAACAGATATTTTTTGTGAAATATTCAGTAAGATTAAGCACGGATTATCTTTTAATCCTAATCCTCACGCTTCAAAGGCTGATCTTTAATTAACCCTGAAATATCTGTTTATATATTTTTTTGGTTGAGGCAAAAGTTGGATATTTTAGTTGAAAAACAATAAAGTGCAAAGGTTATTTCTAAATAGAGCTTTGCACCATTTGCCAGTGAGTGATCAAGTGAGAGATAAGTTTTAAAATTTCTATTTAATTTAGTTCTTAATTTAAATTTAAGCAGAAATTAGTTAATTTGCAAGAAATCGCCCAAAGGTTTTGGAGAATAAGTAAATATTGATTGGATTTAAAAATGTTTTGTTTGTTTGAATTGAATGTTTGAAAATCGACGTATTGTTGAGATTAAGCGCAGATTTGATACAATAAGTGATTCATTATTTAAGTGCGACATCAGAGCAATGACAGCCACAGCGATGACAGTCACGAAAACGTCGAAATGAAGAAAGAAGTGGACGAACCGATCGGTCTCGACGAGGCCGTAGACGCGGAGCAGCACTACTCGTCGGAGGCGATAGACGCGGAGCAACACTACTCGTCTGGTGTCGGTGTCGAAGGTGTCGACGCAGTGGTTGGCAGCGCAGGAGGTTTGTGGTGGACTCAAAATCAAACACCTGTTGCGTCAGTCGCGCCGAACGCTTACGACTTGAGCGGCAATGGAGTCATAACGTCAGTCGTGACGAAAAGCGGTCGAATGAACGGCAATGCGAATCTGGGTTACCACGAATGGTACGGCTCGGACCCGAACAATGTCATCGAAATCGGGTCTCCGCACACGCCCACCACTACAGCGACCACAATAGCCTCATCCGTTGCCAATCAGATGCCGATGAGCGGCGGAGGTGGCGGACACTCGGCTGACAATTATCTGAGTTATGTATCGAATCAAAGCCAAAGCCAACACGCATTCCAAGCCCAGTCACAGCAACAGCAGCAGCAGCTGGTGATTCTGTCGGCGCCGAGCGGAGGCCACCGGCGCAGCAACTCGGGCTGTGAGGGCGGAATACCGGACCTGTTTTCGCCGACCGAAGGCCGCGAATGTGTGAATTGTGGTAAGCATTGGAATGCAAGCTATGATATGTCGCTCAACGAACGTAACGCTATTTCGCATCGATTTCTAACAACTTTTTTAAAGTTGACTTAAATTATTCCACCAAAGGAGCGATTTCGACCCCTTTGTGGCGCAGAGACGGCACCGGACACTACCTGTGCAACGCTTGCGGACTCTACCACAAAATGAATGGAAACAATCGACCGCTGGTTAAGAATCAAAGAAGACTTACAGTGAGTAGTGATTCACTCATTCATTCGCTTAAGAGATATGACATATGGTATACGAATTAACGAACTTTCTTCGAAAACATGCTAGTATTTTTGTCATGCTTAATTATTTTTAAATTTTAAAATATTAATTATATTTATAATCGCACCTAGTTTGTAAAGCTGAAAAATTTTACAAAAATATATAATGATTTAAAAAATATACCGTATCAAACTAAAAATCTATATAATTGTAACAAATATTTGGTGTTCCGTTTAAAACTGCACAGTATATTATGTATAAATATGAGTTATTTTATATTTATTTCTAACTTTTTGATTTTTAATCATGGTGCAAAACAAAAAAAATAAGTTCCTACTAATAGTATTATAAATTGATTTATACAAAAAAAAAACATGAAAATCCATTTTAACCAAGTTCATTTTGTGAAAATTGCTCATAACTTTAATATTGTATATCTAAAAGATCATGTTACTTACAGTATTTGAAAATCTTTTTTCAGTTTTACAAATTAGGTGCGATTGTAAAAATATTTAATATTTAAAAAATTAAAAAATAATTATGCATGGCAAAAATGATAGCATGTTTTCGAAGGAAGTTTGTTAATTCGTAAACCGAATGTGCATTATATAACGATTTTCGTATTTAGATATTATGTCATTTAGACAGACATACTGTGAATACTCTTAAGTTTTGTCGTTTAATACAGTACATAGACAAGAGTGGAAAGTTAATTCTGACATTGTACAGAATATTGTGTATACTGCACAGTTTACCCAATACATGAATAGACAGTATTATTCAATTCGATCGCAAAGCTTAAGATACTGTCGAAGAGTTTTATTTATTTATTATATAAACAAAAGCGATATTAA
>JAQIXC010002579.1:0-10599 GCA_034697605.1 Metabelba pulverosa
ATGTATAGTATGATAATACTGCACTGTATTCTTAATACCCCGGGTATGTTGAGCTCAATTTAAGGCGCGTTGTCCTCTGGCGGGCAACTGATTAAAAAAGAAGTTTTAATACTGTATATCAAGAAACGCGACCAACGATTCGAAGCACTCTTTTTGTGAACATTACTATAAATATCTAGACTTTAATCGCTGATGACATTGAGGTCCACATCAGTAAATGATCCGATCATTAAGTTTATGCATTGAAGCGCTTATGCATGTTAGCTAAACACTGTAACCCGGGCTTGAGTTGAATAAAAAGACGATTGGCAATGAAAAACAAATAAAATACTATAAACTAATATCAAATAAATTATAAGTTATATGAAAAGCGAGAACTCGAGTCGCGATACACATTACGAAGTGCTCTCACTTTCTGCCTGCGCTCGGATTAAGTGCCGCTCAAATCATTTCCCGACCAATTCTATTCTATCAATTCTACCTTCCTCTTTTCTCCAAACGACGAGACGATCATTTTGCCTTCGCTAGTGCTAGTGCTAGTGCCAGTGCTCGGGTAGTTCCGAATTATCATCTCGTGTCTGACTGATGGCATGCCTTGCGTTCGGCTGCCGTGAGGCGTGCGTCGCGAACACAACGTCTCTCTCTCTCTCTCTCTCTCTCTCTCTCTCTCTCTCTCTCTCTCTCTCTCTCCCTCCCATTCTCTCTTTGTGAATGAACTTCTCGGTGCAAACGATGGCCTATTAAGGCCTACACTCTTGTGTCGAAGAAGTTTTCAAATCATTGAAGCGATTGAGAAGTGAATTACTATTAGAGGCGAACATTGAGACAAAATTTGAGGCGATATTAGGGGACAACTGAATATAGTAATTGCAGACCAATGCCAACCAATTTGGTTGCGAATGTCTACTGTATGTGTGTCTATGTGTGTGTCTGTGCAGCCAAACACACACATAATATGCGCTCATTTTCGTTTCGCATGTAATGCAAGTGCAGACCCGAAACCCGAAATTCGTTTGAAAAGCGATTTTTTCACTCGAAAACGTATTTTGCGTTTTCACTCTATATTTAATCATTTCTTTCCTCCACTTAAGTCAATGTCTTAGACGTCGAACGCATTGCAGCAAAAAGTAAGACTTAATACGGAGTCATACGACTGTCAAAATTAGAGGTCATATAAGTTATCCGAAGATTACTGTATAGTTAGATAACCGCAGTATCTGTTGTAACGAAAACGAAAATAAAGCAAAAAATCTCTACTTTTCTAATCAGAACTTACTGTTGAAAAACGTATTCCGAAAATAAAAGCCACGAAAACACACAAAACACACAAAACACTACTTGAATACGAAGTTTGTTCGGCGACTAAAACAAGCAAAACGACTCATTCGCTTCGATTTCGATCCGCTCTAACATTAGTCTCAATAAATTAATCTTGCTCTTATTTGAAAAAAGATTAATTAAAATTAATTAAAATTAGAGAATATAAAAAAGTTTAATTTTAAATTTAATTTAGCAATAAATAAGAAAAGACTTTTTTCATTTAATTTAAAGTAGTTTTTATTTTGTCATTAATTTATAATTTATAAATGAAACGCAAAAAGAGATTTAAGTTTTTGTGATTTTTTTGTTCAGTTTGTTATCAGCTATTTTACAGGATAAAATAAAAACACAGGAGTTTTCATCTGATCAAGCAGAAAATAATTAGATCAATAATTAATTATATTTATCACTATTATTAAGCATGTTTCTTTTGAATCAAAACTTTAAATAATAAAAAGTAATTATAAATAGAAAAAATAAGTTCGTGTAAATGAAATAATGAATTAATAAAAACTTACAAATTATTTAATAAATATTAATTAATGAGACGAAGAAGTTTTGGTAAGTAAGTCCTATACAGTATATACTGGTGTCGAACGATAAGTAAGTTTTGTTTTGTTGTTTCGAATCTATTAATCAATGGACGGATTGATAGGATCACAGAGATGTGTGAAATTACAAAAATGCAATTCAATTAATATTAATATAGTATTGAATCGAATGCTGTAATCAGTATTGCATTCATAAGAAGTTGATCTCATTTTTGGTTTACTTAATGCCAATGAATACTATGAATGGATTTCGAGGCCAACGCTAATGAGAATTAAATGTTGTTTTCGTTGCCGTTGTTTAGCGACGACTCACTACTGCTCGAACTGTTCGGGTCTTTGCGGCTCAAGACTGACATTTCGTGTTCGCGTGCTTTCAGCCGAAGAGCGGCGATACTGGTGTTGCGCCGATCGGAGGGAACGACACCCGCGGGCGCACCGGAGTTGTGGTTTGGGCCCAAACTCTCGTTCGGAGGACTCGAGTTCGACACCCGATGAGGGGGTGTCTGCCGGTCGACGCAGTTCTGCTGAACCATGAAATGCGGTGGCGATCGGAGGCCGGCCTCGTCGCCAATCTTCGGCCTATTGTGCGATGAGGACAGGGAGGCCAACAGGCTTTGGAAAGAGTTCGACGCATTGGCATAGGGCGAGAGGAATGGGTTGGCGAACGGGGAGATGGCGTTTGCGGAGGGGTTCGACAGGTGACCGGCCAGTAGTTGCGGGTAAGCGGCGCTGAGTTCGCGGAACGGGAATGCGGCCGCGTTTCCGAAGTTAAACGAATTCGGGTTAAACATCGCCGGACTGTTGAGATAACCACTCGATTTGAGGCTCTGGTGGTCTAACATGGGTTTGCGGTACGCGGCCAGAGCTGCGTGGGGGCCGAAGAGGGCGTTCTGGTTGTTCGCCACGGCTGACAGGGCAGCCGCCGACGCAGCCGCGTGATGGCCGGCACCGGCCCCGTGAAGCGCCGACATCGCCGAGTTTGTCATCACTTGAGAGGGCAAAACAGTGCCGCCGCCGGCGTTAGAGCCGTACGGGTTGTAGCCGTGAGTGGAGTTACCGCCAGCGCCGGTAGACTTCTCCTGTTTCCTCCATTTGGCTCTTCGGTTCTGAAACCACACCTTTTGGGGAACGGGAGTACATGAATGAGTGAAGAGTTTGAGTGTTTGAGTGTTTGAGAGTTTGGCGCAAACTTAGCAAATGTTTGGTAATTAAAAAAACAGTTTTTATAATAAGTTAATGCAGTCATGACTTTATCGCCGTTTCAATGCATTCAATGCTTTGAATGGTTTGAATGGTCTGTATGTATGGGTGTTATTGTTAATTGCTTAGTAAAGCACTGAATAAATCATTTGGTTCGAGATATTTGAGCCCAAATCGACTGAATCAAGCGTTTCAGTCATCGGGTTCTGTACACAGAATATATAGATTCAGAAATAGAATCAAAAGCGATGTATAATACATAAGAGCGTTCATACAGTCTATACTATTTATACAGTGTTTTCTCGTTTCTAATAACGCAATTGAAAGTCTGAATCGGAATGTAATGGCGTTTCGTCTGAATGTCTGCTCGAGAGTCGTCACAACTATTTCATTCAGTCATTCGTTCGGAGCGTTCGGTCGGTTCGCTTCGATTCCTTACTTTCTATAATGATTTGCCATTAGTTTTGGAGATAGACTTGACTTCACTTAAGATTCTGATGTAATGTACACTCATCTGATGTGAGACTTAAGTAGACTGTAAGTCAGTGTAAGTCATATTAATAATGTTTCATTTGGAGGCAACAAATCAATGCAATCAATGCAATCAACTCTGAAAATAGCATTAATTCCCAATAAAATTAAGATATGCTTTAAGAACATTAACGATAAGACAAATCATTTATCAATTCATAGCTCTTCGACGGGGATTGCCTACGAGAGCGCAGTTCGCAATCAAATTACTTATTTACTGTACGTTCGCTCTACAGCTCTTCCAGCTCTACAGCCAGCGCTGGGACGGAGAAGCGCCGACGAGAACGCATAGGCATAACGTGTATAGGCGTTGTCACCCATTAAGGCAACCATTACTTCGAAATTGATAACAGAATTACAATTGAGTCGAGAGTCGAGACTCGCTTCTCATAGACACACAGAATACGGCTTTCAATGCGCGCTTTGCTATCGCTTTCTCTTATTTCAATTGATTGGCCATAAAATAAATTACAATAACAACAGTTAAAGCGTTTCTAATTTAATTGCATAGAAGCATATCGACGACTACAAGTCAGCATGCTCACTTTTAAACTAGACTAATTCTCCATTAAGTTAGAAATTGAAAAACTAGACATTCATATCGTAAATGTATGTATGAATTTGCAATTTTAAAACAATACTCACTTGAACTCTCGCTTCAGTCAAGTCCACTCTCATCGCCAGTTCCTCCCTATTAGACAAAACCGAAAATTCTAATTAATATTATTTTAAAATACAGTCAAGTGTTTATCTATTTTATATTGCTATTTAGTGTTCAATGCATTTGGCAAATTGAGTCCTATTTTGATATAGATTTTAATGCAATTCATTGCATAAAAGAGTATTAAATGTGATATTGAATTGAATTATTGGTAGGAATTGTGGAAATGTTGTCATTAGTCGCGACTCGTCTTTCAATGCACTCATCGACTCGAGCGGTGGTGTTGTGCGGAGTATTGATTCGGTTTGAGAGCGCATACAATATGCTATAACAGGTTGTGGTAGTGATTGACCGGCACGGCATCGCTGTACCTGTGCCTCAGGCCTGGCAGGTATGGCAGGCATAAGCACACACACAATGCTCTGGTGCACTGGCGAGGGCAGAGAGACCGCAATAATGGTTTAGGAGACGTTGCAGTGATAGATAAAGTTAATTAGAAGACAAGCGATGTTTGGGTGGAAGGGAATGGCAGGGAATGGTAGGGAACGGAGGGAAATGAGCCTAAATTTAAAGTTAATTAAAGCGAATAGTGTTTTGTGTGGCAGTCGACGAGAAGCAGTCGAGTCTCGAGCGGAGGCATTCTGATCGACAGTCGACAGGCCGAGCACAAGAGCCAGAGCCCCAGTAGGTCTCCAATACTCGCATTTAAGTAAAACAACGAAAAACGCGAAAACGTTTGTGTGTTTTGGGTATTAGTCTTCAAAAAGTTGCAAAAATTCAAATATTCGTTCAGACCCTCAACGAAGTTCTTGTTTTTGCCAAGATTATTTGTTTATTGATTCCTACTTTACCTCTCATTTATATTCCAATTGAATTACTCAGTAATAAATTAGTTTCTTTTAAACACACACTCATTTCAATTTATACTGTACAGTATAAACTATAAGTGCATTAATGTTTATGTATTTATTACAAGAATTTATTTTATTTGTTTAAATTATACGGAAAAATGTATTGAATTCGATATGTTTCACCATGCAAACAAATCAAATTGAATTCTTGAATCTGAAAAACGTACATGGAAAAAATTAATTCCAAACTAATTGAGCTGTTGTCGAATTGATTAACAAAAATTTTCGGCAGAGAAATAAATAAACAATTTTCTCAAACCGCGACTCCGAAGACCTCAAGACTAGAGGGAACGGAAAAAAAGTTCGTTTTTTGCTTATCAGTGAGTTTTCAATTTCGAAAACTACCGAACAATTTTACAAGAATTCTCTTAAATAATATTCTCATAATTTAAGTCAAAACAGATTGAAAATTATCATTTGGTGATAGTTTTGCGGAATTTCTGACAGATTTATCACAACAAACAACAAAATAATCAAACAGTGACTCAAATGTATATTTTTGCTCAAAAAAGTAAAAAGTTATTAACAAAACAGATATTTCGGCCCAAGTTTTTAATTAGTTTTGAGCAAGGTAGCTTTGCTTCTGCTTAGACTTACGGGTCTCTCTCTCTCTCTCTCTCTCTCTCTCTCTCTCTCTCTCTCTCTCTCTCTCTCTCTCCACATTACATAAGGGAGAGGTAGGAGAGAGACATAAAGAGCTTATATCTGGTCTTCGCCTTAATTTATAGCGACGTGAGAGCGCCGACACGCAAATCGCACTCAGACTCAGACCCGACTCTCGACTAATTCAATAGTTTTATGCAATTATGATATGATTGGAAATTCCTGCCAAAGCCGACCGAATCGAGAGCACACAAACACACAAAGCGAGGCATTCGAGAAATTGTTCAAAATTGTACATGTTAGCAACAACAGTAGTAACAAGAAAAAAGTTTTTTAAAAATCGCTAATTTATATGATTTGAGTGGTTGTCGGTCAGGGGCTCCATAGCATTGGCACAACCGGACGCACCGGACGTTGCGTATTGCCTGCCTGGCAGTCGTGTTCGCTAATTGAAGATAATTTCCGCTCATTTATCTCATATATTATATTATATAAAGTTAACAAAAGTTTAATCTATATAATAGTAAAATCTAATATATATAGTGATTAAAATCATAATAAATTGTTTTAAAGCCTACGAAAGGACTAAAGTAAATGACAATTAGAATAAGCCTTTAATTCTCGTAAAAAATAAATAATTGTAAAAATTATGTCACTTTTGGTTTAACGTCTTTGAAATTTTAATTCCGAAGCAATTTCGAAAACAAAATAACTTGATTACTTTATGACTTTATTACACTGTATTAACTGAATGAACAAAATCTAAAAACAGCGAAAAAGGCATTCGTTTCAGATTCGGATATAATGAAAAATAATGTATTTTAAGCTAATTTATTGCGAGTCGTGTTTCCTGTGTTTTAGTGCATTCGCTCTCTTTTTTGTTTGGTTTATATATAACTATTTATTTTCTTTGATTACGAGATAATTTCGTAATAATTTTTGATTATCTGCTCCGGTATTTAGTTACTAATTAATCGCATTTATAAATCAAGAATACGTTTATACATTTGAATTTATCGATTGGAGAAACGAACTTGGTATTAAAAGCGCATTTTTCTCCTGCACTCATATTTTTTTAATTGATTGTCAATTACATTAAAGTTTTTGCCATGATAATTGTCTAATTGCTTTATTAGAAGCAAACCAATTAAACGACTAATTATTTAATCAACAATTAAAATAAAAGCAAAAATATTTTTGCGATTCATTAGTCGTCGAGACGAGTCAGTCGTCTCTCATAATACGACAGTTTAGTTGCGAAGACTGACTCATCTGCGGACTGACGGGAGACGACAGCTCAAGGAATCGCGAATTTAGATATTTATTAATTCAATAATGACTTCTCTAATACCAGATTTCAATTTAATTTTCGGCTCATAATTGAGTGGAAAAATAAACAGCACACAAATATCTGCTCCGTTGGGAAAAAATATGTCTAATTTGGAGATGTTTTTGATTTTTGTGGATAGAAATGATATTTAATTAGTTCGGAATTGGTTGCGACGGGCGTTGAGGTTGAACTGCAACGACAGACGCGAATGTGTTTTGCGTAGAAAATCGTCTCAAACTAAACAAACAGTACCGCTCGAGGGACCGGGAAGGCAGGCCAGGTATGGCAGGCATGGCAGGCATGGCAGGCATGGCACTCATGAATTTGTTTGTTAGTTAGCAAATCATCATTTTTCGAAATGTTTAACTATTTTATGAAATCTAATTAAAAAACTGTATTTTTTTTGCAGCGAAGAGACAAAAATGTGAGCAAAGCTTCGGACAGAGTGTGAGCTTAAGGGACGGAAAGCAGTGCCGACTGTAAGCCGAGCGCTAACTATAGCGCCGACTGTTTGGCTATTTTTTCGCTCCGATCTAATGATACGACAATAACAGTGACATTGACGCTGACGTTGACAACTCACTCAATAATTTTCGATAACATTTCTGCATTCTTTGCTACGTTAGCAGACATTCCGCTGATTATTAAACACTAATTAAATGTTCTGTGCAAAATAGCTGAACAAAAAATTGTATAATATTATTAATGGCTTTTCTGGCAGAAACGGCGTAAAACAAGCAAAAATTGTACCGATTTTTCCACAAAAGAGTTATTTGGGTAAACAGTTAATTCAATAGCAATTTAGTTTTAGCTGATTATATGCAGACAAACAGTAAGAAAAGTTAATTATTTTTCTTCGTTTGTGTTTGCATTTTGTGATAAATCTATTGCTTCGCGATTTGAATCGCTTCGAAACGGCAATACAATCGATGTGCTATAGTTGCAGGCAATTACCGAAATGCTCAGACAATAAATATAATAAATAGACAGTATAAATATTAGAAATATGTTTGAAGCGAATCGCATAATATCTGTTCCTCTCCTAAAGTAATTGAATTGAAATTGAATGCAAAGGCAATTGAAATCTCAATCGTTTTGCATATTATGTACTCCAAAACGTTATCTAACACTTGTCGGCGCGACTGCTACAACAGATTACTGCTATTACTGTATATTATTGCGCGCCGAGCACAGGTAGTCTGCACCCGAGCACAGGTACGACTAAGCGTTGTGGTAAATATAGAAGCGCTAACTTGTAGCAACCTAGTTTTTTATGTCGCATTCGTAAGCAAAATGCGCTTTTATTTATTTTCGCGTTCAAAGTCAGACTCGAAAATATAACTTTTAATCTAATATACGATTAGCGCCGTTAGAGTCTAATGAATGCCAAATCGCTATTTAATAAAGCGATTGCTAACTCTAATTAATTAATAATTTTATATTTCTCTCTTTCTCTCCTCTTCTTTTTTATTGGCAAAAATTATAATTAAATTTTGTTTAATTAAAAATAAAAATTAGAAAAATCATTATTTTCTTTATTGATTAAGAGATACTAATTTGTAATGAAGTTTCGAAACAAATGGAGTTTTTTCGCTGAAAATTGCTTAACACAAGTGATTGGGAATTGAGTGGAGAAGCGAAGTATAAAAAATTGTTTTTTGAGGAAATTAATAATAAATGTTTTAATAGCATTTCGAGAGAAACCGAGTTTAACACTTTGACTACATCGGAGCTAACTGTGCAGCTCAGGTACACACGAAGCCTTGAAACCGAGTCGCGAATGAAGAAACAAAATAATAATTGATTGAAAAATACATTTACTTTCCAAACGGATTAATAAAATTGAAGACAAAAAATGTGAATAATTTTCTAATTGACTTATAACACAAAAATCATAAAAATCTAATCATTAAATGAATTTTCATTTTTCATAATTGACTAATAAATTAGGATTTTTTCTGTTAGATATGAAGAAAAAATTGTTTGCAAATATCACATTAAATTTGATTTACATTCGCCAGACATACAAACACTATATGAAAGTATCTTTTTCTTAAATCAATTAAAATTCCCAAAAAAGCTCTTTTTAAGTAATTTATAATTGAAATCCATTTGTAAGCAAAGCTTTTCTCTACAACTTTAGTGAATTATAATTTAGATAATAATGAAATTAAGAAAAATTTCTTTTACTTCAAACATAGTTTCGTACGAAATAAATAAGACGATTAAAATGTGGGCGAATATAGATTTTTCTGAAATAATTTGTATAATTATCCAATTATACAAAGTTTGGAGAAAATGCTTTTTTATAAGTTTAAAATTTCTTATCGCTATTAAATAAAACTATTTTGTTTAATATAAATGTTTTTCAAAACAATAATGCTATTGTAATAACCAATTATTTTAATTATAATTGAGAAATCCTTATATTTATTCTTCTCTTTATTTTATTTAATCTTGTTAATCTGAAATTTAAACGAAAATATTTTGTTTTTGATTGTTTGAGTAATTTTCAGATCGATAACTAATTTAAACAACAGTCAAACAAACTAATTAAATCAATTATTATAATTTGGTTTAATTATTTCGAATAAATCTTTTTCTTATTTGAAATTTGTAGTAATAATAAAGAAATATATTTAAAACCAGTGATAAATAAAACGCTTAACCAATAACTTGTATAAATTTCAAATGAAACTTAATGTACGAGAATTGCAATCTATTTGATCTATAGAAAAACTTTGCCAGCTATCAAAATTTATTCAATGTTCAAATTAATTTCTAGTTTTAAAAAATATAAATATAAAAAAGATAATAATTGGAAGCTAGAGATATGTGCAGACATGTGGCAACACTTTTGGCAAAAATACTGTTCACTATATCATGAAATGATATGAAATTTTCAATTTATAAAAATTAACTTAATTTATTAATTTGCGTGAAAGAGATTTATTTCCAAATTAGCTTTAAATGATAGAAAATTATTTCGAAAAACAAGATTTTAGTCACCAATGGCTTAATGCATGTAAAGGTAATTTTTATAAGATATTAAACATCGAGCATAAAAGTCATTTTATAAATTATTTATATGAAGTTTTTTTTATTAAAATTAAACACATTTTTTACTTAAATTGCTTTTAATATATCGATAAGTATTTGCATTTCGTGTGGAAGTGTTTTACGGATTTCGATTCGATAAACAAATTTTTGAGCAAAACTTAAAAACTTCGAAACTATTCGAAAAATTAATATTTTGATTATGCAATAAAACTTAATGCATATTAATTAGAGAAGAAAAAATTACTTTATAGATTAATTAAATATTAAAATTTCAATTAGAGAGTGAAATGAGAAAAACTAAACGATTATTACTTCTGCTCTTCCTTTAATCACATAATTATTTTTTGTGCAAACATTACAAAAGAATTAGTTATTAAAAATTTATTGGAATATAATTACTCCGAAGAGAGCGGCCGAGAGAATGGCAGAGAG
>JAQIXC010002580.1:0-10599 GCA_034697605.1 Metabelba pulverosa
AAATTTACTAATATTTAAAAATCTTATATTCAAATATTTTTAGTAGTTTATAGTGTGTATACTTAATAATCATTAAATTTAATTTTGTAATATATTATTATTAAAATTTATTAAAATTAATATTTTGAAAGCTTGATTATTCATGCTTGCTACACTCCGGGCCACTGTATCCTGTATCGCATTTGCATGTTCTTGTTTTTGGACTATACGGTTGTGAAATCAAACAAGTACCATGTCCAGAACACGTGTCCAAATACGTATCGTCATTAACGCACGGATCACCAAGATCCATTGCACTAATTGTAAACAACTCTTCGAAACCAATATATCGAACTTTCAGCGCAGCGCGAAATGAGCTTGATTGTTTATCAATTGGGATTACAACCGACATATTTCCTTCCACAGTTTTTGCCTAGTAATTTTTTGCAACAAATAAATATAAATTAATAATAGTATATGTATTATGCTCCTTATTGTTTGTGATAGATGTTAAACATACATGAATGTCAAGTTTAATATCGCCATAGACTGGGCTTTTATCAATTGTAATCTCGTTCATTTTATCATCAAACAGTACAAATTGCAATGTAAAATTTAGAAATTTAGAATTAATCATAAATCTAAGTTTATAACCATCAGTTTTATTTTGCAACCAGTTACTCATCAAATATGAATAGTGTTCTCCGCCAATGTTAGCTAGTATATAAAATAAACATTGTATTATACAAAAATATTAAATATACTGTGCATTTAATGTATTTACATTTAAACGTAACGATATCGTCACCAAAAATCCAGCTATCATTGTGCGCTGATTTTGGTGAAAAACTTGGCATGCTTATTGGCCATTGGCTACTATGATTTTTAATATTCCAATGCGATAAATAGTCAACTGACTTGCTTAAATCTTCAGCTACATAACCGGCATAATGTAAAGCTAGGATATCGCTAGATTTTTTTGGAAAATCTGCTTGAAAATACAAAGTAGCGGTTTTATCAAGATTTTTTGTCAAATATGAAGTGCAAATTTTCTGTTCAGTTGCATAATCCAGCATGTTCAACGCAACTGGGTTATTCTTTTCGTATGAAATTAACAAGCTAGAATTTCTATTCATTGTATAACTTATATCAAAGCAAATATCTTGATTCAAAAATGTCTCGGACTTGGTAATTTTTAACGCTAATGGCTTGCCGGATTGTAGCGTGTAGTAAAGTGGAAAATTTGATAATGGTTCGCGTATATAGATTTTTGGCATGGCTCTATTTGCCCATTTCGAATCGGTTGCAATAACGTTATAAAATTTACATGCTTCCCTATTGCAATTTTCGACAACAAGTTGCCGGCGAATATTTGGTGTACACCTAAAAAGTATAATATATAAAATTAAATATAGATAAAATTTTTAGCTACTATTATAAGTTAGTTTATTTATTTTACAAATTATTTTAAATATTAATTTATGATTTAATTAAGCTATAAAGTTTGCCATGATGAATTGAATAATTAACAAAATATTAAATTACAATTTTTAAAAATTATAATGTTTATCTAACTATTATATATTATGTTTTAATAGGTATTTTACAGTATATAAAATAAATATTTTTAGTAAAATTTATCAAGTTAGTTTCAAAAAATGCTTACGTTTTATTCACAGTTTGCCATGTATATTCATCATTTAAGCATTTACAGTAGAACATATCTTGTTCAGTGCTAACACATTTATCACCCTCAGTTTTACCAATGGGTCCGGGAATGTTTGCGCAATACTCCTTATATAATCGCTAGGTAAATTACAAAAAATACAAAATTAAAAGATTTATCTAGCTCATATCACGTTTTATAGTCATACTTTTTGGCACACATTAATAATATTGCAAAATTGACCTGTGTAGTCTATAGAATCGCATGTACAAACAAATCTACTTGGGCTAAAACCGCCGCACGTGCCATGATTGCAGATATTGGCGCCGCTTGTCTTAAAACAGGGGTCGCCAACGGCTACGCTCTTAATCATTATATCACTGCTTATTGACGTTATAGTAATTTCAAACACGAGTTTGAATGGACTACCGATTTGTGGCAAGGTTAATTTTGTTTGCTCAACTTGCATTATT
Source organism: Metabelba pulverosa (assembly GCA_034697605.1). NCBI lineage: Eukaryota > Metazoa > Arthropoda > Arachnida > Sarcoptiformes > Damaeidae > Metabelba > Metabelba pulverosa. The sequence goes on from JAQIXC010002580.1 coordinate 2,119, forward strand.
TTTGTTGCCCAATTATTATTATCTTGATAAATTATGTATGCGGCGCTAAGTTTAGCCTGATCCATTTTGCCCGCCATAAGTATAAATTGATTTTCAGTCATGTTATATCTTGGGTCATTTATTAGCCAGTCACTCATAAATTTTGTTGTATTTTTGTTTGGTAGTTGTCCTAAATAATAATAATTAATGTTATTTAATATATAACATGTGTAAATATGTTATATAATTAATAAAATAAATTTTTTAGAAATCTATAAATAATAGTTATAATGTAAAAAGTTATAAATTAATTAAATTATATTTTAAAAATTCAATAATAATAAAACAGAAATTTATATATGGCATAAATATTTACCATTTAATTTATAAACAGGATACTTTTCAATATCAAGAATCCACGAGTTAGCTGGTACCGATTTCCACATCTGATTAAATGTTGATTTATCAAGATTATCCCAAGATTGTATGTATGGTTTAGCACTTAAGTATGGCCTTAGTTGCGATACAATAGACATAATAAAAACATCCTTGGTGAACACGGTTGCGGCGCCTGCCTCTAGCGACAGTGCGAAATTAAAATTTGCGCTTGTTAAATAAATAAAATCGCGCACGCAAATATCAATTGTCTCGGTAGTAGATGCTGCTGGCAAGTTGTACGCAAATGGCGTGTCTTGCGTGTCGTAGTATGCGTTTAAAGTGACTTGCTGATTTGATTTGTAACTAATTGTTAAACAAACATCGAAAAGCGTTGCATCAAAGTTTACGAACGAAAATGCTAGCATGTTTGATTTATCGGTGGCATATGCCTCGTTGGCTGTTATTGTCCAGTTAGCGGATTTTGAAATTGTATGTTTATTACATGTGTGCGTTGTTCTATGTGATAAAATAGTATGATTATATTGTTAAATTAAATATGTTTATGTAATTTAATTATATTCAATAATATTAAAATAACCCGTTTTATAAATCAAAATTTCTAATATTAGGCTGAAATATTGTCAAGTAATAAAATATTCTGTTAACTAAAATATATACAGTATAAATGTGAATACAATGTATCTTCAAGTCAAACATCGCTCAAAAAACTGCATTTTAACTGTATTACAAATATTACTAAAAATTAACAAATAATACTAGACATGTGTAGATTAAATTATTGGTCAATTATAAATAGTCGATATTTATAACATTTGTTGTTGTTGTTGTAGAGAATAGACAAATGGTGTAAATCTGCAATAAATTTGCTATATTTTTACATGTTTAAAAAATAATTATTAATTAAGTACAAAATTATAAAAATTAATTCATGTAAATTGGGAAAAAATTATATTGTGAGTTTCTATATTTGTTAATTTGTTAAATAAAAGTCATATGTTTAGAGTAACTTAAAATATTCAGGCTGTTCCAAAAGATTCCGCTCCCTGATTATATTATTTAATAAATTATTATTTCAACATTAATATTAAATTCCTAAACATTGTAATTGATTTATAATTTGTTTGTTACTTATTAATATAAACAAAATTTTTTACTCATTCCAATTTGTAGCATCTGCGTCAGTGCACATACATCGGTAATCATTTTCTAGATTGATACATTTTAATTTTTTGCACACATCTTCGCCAATTACTGCACAGTAATCTTCTTGATCGCATAGATCACCTAAATAGCCCATATCGCAATTACATTGTAGTTTGTTGGGTATATCGGTACTCGATAAACTATTATCTGAATAGCACACATCACTATTCGGTCCGCAATCTGACTCTGCCATGTAGCAAGGATCGCCAAAATGAACAAGTTTAAAATTGAAATCAATTTGCTGCAACTTTGTATATGGTGGTGCAAAATATTCAACATAAACAAGTAGTTTGATATATTTTGTGTCGGTCAATTCTTCAAAATTAAAATCGACAATTAATTGCGTTTTATCTTGGTTGTTTATTCTAGTATTGGATACGTCGGTACAGTGAGCAAGCTCATTGCAAATTTTTAGCTTGAGTGTAAACGCGTTGAATATTAAAGCATCGGCGACGTTTACTATGTAGCGCCCATCAATTTTATGCAAATTTTTGTCATATAATATCCACTTGCTAATAAGTTGCGCTGATGCGGGTGAATCATTTTCGGCAGTTGCTAAATAAATTAAACGTGCTTATTTTGTTAGTTCAGCGATATACTCGTTTTATAATTTAATAATATAATAAATTGACATGTCTATTTTATAAAAGAATAATTTGGTTTAAATGTAGATGTTAAAATTAAAAAATTATTTTAACCTGAAAATTGTACATGATCATCCATTTCTATAACAAATTGTTGAGATGCAAGATTAACCCATTCATTAGGCCAGAGATATAGCTGATTATCAAGATCATCTTTGGTTGTATTCATAGCATTTAAAAATTTCAACGGCGTAGCGCTAGGTTTAAAAGTCGCTGCTTTGGTTGATGCTAAAATTTGCAAAGCTATTTTATTAAGTTTACCAGGATAAAATTCTTGCTCTACCACAAAGTCAATGTAGAAATTATTGGCTGTTACAGCAATAATGTCATTTAAACAAAAATCTACACTTTGTTCCTTATTTTTAGCTGGCTTAATTTTAAATATCTTTTCACTGAGTGTGTCGTCGACTGAGCTAAATACCACGCTTATTTCGGTCTCGCGTTCGGTCCAGTATTTTACCTCGAAACAATGCTGGTTAGTAGCTGGATCATTTACGAGCAATTCGATTGATTGATTATTGACATCGAATTGAGCAAGGCATTTTTTCTGCCAGCCAGAGACTGGGTCAAGTTGGCAGTCTTTTATCAAATCAATATCGTTCGTTTTGCTATTGATGCTTGGCAGTATTTTCGCCCGTTTTGAAGTGGCTTGATAAGTTTTAGCTCGTTTATTTATCTTTGTTGTTTTGTTTGTTACTTCATATTCAACTGCAATGTAAATATTAAATGAGCCCAATATGACTTTTTGATATAGTAAATAAATATTTATACAGTATATATAATTTATATAGAATTGTTCAGTTATATACTTTAGTTATTAGTCAGTATATATTAATATTTTATTGATATCAATACATATATAAATAATTTTATATAAAATAGTTTATTTAAAAATATTGTTAATTATTTAATAATTAACATTGCAGCATTTATAAATAATTATTCTATAATATAAATACCAGTTTATAAATTTAATCAAGATAAAATTAAATTTGCATATACAAATATTTTTTGCGTGTTATTATTATTATAGATAAATAAATTGTAAATTAAGTTACTTTTAAGATCTTTAATAGCAATTAACGCGTTTGGGTCGCCAGGATATGACACAATCGAAAATGTAGTTAATTGATCATGTGACAAAATATACTCGCACGGCATCCAGTAGTCATGAGCATACGTGTGCTCGATTGAGTAGCGATCGGTCAGCACATCTAAATTATCAAGACCATTGTATTCGACAACAGTGTGAAATGGATAAACATTTTTCTGTATAGCTGCCCAAAACTATTAGAAAATAATACAATATAATTTATAATTATTATGATACTGTAGTATGTAAAAGATTTTTTTAGAAAATTTCAAAATTCTTACTTTGAAGCTGATTTTAAATGTGTCAACATTTTTTACTGACTCCAGAAAGTCCTTGTTTAATTTCCAATTCTTAACATTGCTATCATTCTTAAAATACCAAAATTCTGTAATTTTATCATGCTCGACATCGTAGACATCTTGCTTCGGCCAGCCAATGTCAATTATTTCCCAACTATTACCCACATCAACATCGATAATATATTCTATAATTTTACATAATAAATAAATATTTTGTTTAATGTGCATAATATATTTAAAATAGAAATAATTTATTTTATGTAAATTTAAGAATTTGCTATATTATATTATAATTTATTAAGTTTCTAGACAGTCTATGAAATAATTACTAAATTTCATATGCCATGCTTTTTTTAAATACAGTTTATATATTTATTTTAATTTACTATAATTAATTCGTTTATTAAGTTTACTAATTTAAATTTTTTATATTAGATTGCGCTGCAAAAATATTTTTAATTAATTTTTAAAACTAACATTATCTAACTTTAAGCAATGTCAAATTCAAACAGATAACTAGTCATTTAAAATTAATCTTAGTTGATAGTACATTCTATTCCAAAACATTTCACAAAAATAAAACACTTAAAACTTAATATTATCATTATGGTAAATTATATTTAACTTACCGGCGTCTTGTTTTGAGTGTTGGATTAGCAAATAAACTACAAATATATGAAAGATTTGTAACATTATTATCAATAATAATTTCTATATAAAATTCTAGAAAATATAAAATTTATATTATATTTGTTAAAACTTTTATAGTGTTGAAATTTATGTATGAACTTTGAAAACTAGACTAGGTTGCAATGCTGCCATGTAAAAACTTTTTATATTTGGCATGTATGTGAATTTACACAGATTGTATTGATTATAAATAGACAAATACTCTATGCTATTAAAGTGTTATCAGCACTTTGGAAAACACTTGAAATAATTATCTAGCATCATGCTAAATTAATCTTTAGATTTCATTAGTTTCACAATATTTTTTAAAATAAATATTTTACTTTTGTTTTACATTTTATATTTAAAATCTAAATTTTAATTTATATCTTTTATAATTTAAAAATAATAATTACAGTTGTGTGAAGGTTTATTTTACATAATATTACTCATTGAAATGGTATATAATATTTGTATAACTTTATATTTTTCAATAATAATCAATATAAATAATAATCTAAATTTAGCTTAGTAAACTTACGGTATATATAACTATAAATAAATTACTTAAATTAAAAATTACAATCTATTGTAACATTATTTTTATTGCAAATTTGTGAATAAATTTAATAAATATTTATAAAAAATACAACTAATACTAACAAATGCAATAAATTAAATAGTCATTGTAGTCATTGTAAATATTTAGAACTGTAATTATTTACATAGATTTCACAAATTATAACCAATTTACAATTTAAAATCGTTTATTCTTATTTCATAACTATTCCTTTGCAATTTTTTATATTATTATTTGCTTAATATTATCTTAATAAGATAATTAGAAATAATTTCAAATTGATATGAAATACATTCTTTTGATAAGTTTGAGCAAATATTCCACATAAAAGTATGCCGTGTATTTAAAAGTTAGGGAAATTATAAACTAAATAAAAGTAAGCAAAAATGTTACAACTACATTACAGATTATTGCATTCTTAATAATTAATATTAACTGAAAAATACATCCTGAAATTATTATATTTATCATAAGTTATATTATTATTAAGATATAGATCCTAACAAGGTATAATAAGGTATAATAAAATTAGCAGCGAATCGCAGTTAAATTGCAATGATGTAATATGCGGTAATTGTTAAGCATTTTTGTATAGCTTTTGAATAACAATGTACTGTACGCTGCAGTGTAATAATATTATGCATAACTATACAGCACAAATATCGAATTTTACCGCTTAATGCGATTCGCAGCTAATTTTTTTTAGGCGAAATGTTTTGATCTATATATTTAATTTGGTAGATAATTAAAACTAATTTGTGAGGTAACATTTTACCTTTTATTCCTATAAGTTAAAAAATAATATAGTATTTTATATAAAACATATTTTAAGCCATATATAAGACCAAAATTATGAAATAATCAATGTATTTTTTAATAAATTAAACTCCTATATAATAAGCATTTAATTGTTACACAAAAATGCAGCTTGTGCTTTCCTTATTAAGTAACATTATGTAAATTACAAGTTTATTATTTTTTAATACTCGCTTATATTGAGTATAATATAAATATTTATATAATAATGTTTATTAATATGCAATAAAATATTTAAAAAATTTATAAATAATTATTAAAATTTTATTAAATTGTTTATAAATAATGTCATTTCTATTAATATAAAGTTAAATTTACAAAAACAATATCATTTATAATTTTCTTATAAATATTTACAATATCCATTAATAATTAGAATAAAAATTTTATTAAATACTATTTTTTAAGTTGATAAAATATACTGATTGCGTTTAATGTACAAATAAAGCTTAAATTTCTTATCATAGCTTTAGCAAATATTAAATAGTTAGTTTTAGCTTAACATGCGCTATAGTTTTGGATAAATACAAAGTAATAAAAACAGATAATTAACAAAGTATCATTTGTCATCAAGTATTTATAAAAGAATATTTATTGTTTAATTATTTATGATCAATAATTAATTACTACTGATTCAATCATGATAATTAAAGGTAAATAAACATTTGTTTAACAAGTATTATTTATAAATTATAATTATATAATATACATTATTTATTTAATAACGATAATAATTAAATATATTAATTGATAATAGTTAAAGAATGATTTTTACAAACATATTAAAATAATTTTATAATTATATATGAAACAATTTTTATATTTAAATAATAAATTAATCTAAATTAATTTCATTAATTTAGATTAATTATTATAATAATATAATTATATAAAATAATTTATTAAATTATTTTATAAAATTTTAAAAATTTACGATACAAAACACTTGAAACTTGAACTATTTTACTTTCACAAGAAATACTTAATTTCTTATTAATAGATAATTATATCAGGTATAAATTTTTATCATTAATTTAATAAGAAAATAGATTATAAAATAAGTCATGAAAATTTTTATATATTTAATATAAGATAAAATATAACAAGATATTAAAGTAATAAAACTATCTATTTAAAATCATTTATAAAATAAATAAATTATAAAATAATATAGTACAATTTTAACTTTCAAATATAGGATTCTTTATAATCGCAGTGGCATTAATTAATATACACAGTATAAATTGCGCCGCTGTAGAATGCCCACCATATAAACAATTAGGGCAATGCACATGTTTAATCAGATCAATTACGGTCGTATGCGACGGCAAAAAAGTTACCGATCAGCTACCCGCTACGCTAAAAAACGTCAATGTAAATTCGATAAAAATTACCAACACGGAGAAAGCTCAGAAAATGACAATAACCGGCACAACCAAACAGCTCCTATTAGAGGGCAATAAAGTCCTGACAACTGCGGACCTGGACCTTACAATATCCGAATCGCTTGTGATCAATAGTAACCCGGCAATTCACATAGATGATATCTGGAAATTACCGGCTAAATCAATTTCAACTTTAATAAATCTTGAAATTAGCACCACGCCATTTATAGATCCTAAGAAAACAACATTAAGTAAGCTTGATGCATTTGCAAACTTGGCAACTTTATCAATATCGGCGCTCGGTATTACCGGAATTGATGCAAGCGCATTTGCGGCTCTTAAAAATTTATCCGAGGTTAATTTAAACGACAACGCAATTACCACGCTTCCGAAAGACAGCTTAAAATTCGCCAATAATAACCCACTTATAGTTTATCTTGCTAACAATAAAATTGGCACAGATGCGATAAAATTATCTGGGTTAGTTAGCGGGCCGGGCACTTTAGAATTGCATCTAGATAACAATACAATCCACGAGCTGAAGAGCGATCCGTACGCGCAATTCGCGACTAACACGTCGACTATCACGCTATATTTGGACAAGAACAGCATAAAATGCCCATGGTCAGATGTTAAATGGGCGGTTGGAACAAGCGCGGCGAAAGAATTGGCCAGGCATCATTTCGTACACGTCATGTGCGCGGACGAGCATGAAGATTTATTTGACATAACTTACTTTCAAGGGGAAACTACGGCGCCCACGCCAAGCACCAAGGTCACCACGCCTACTTCACCCACATCGCCGGGGTCGACCACCAAGGGTTTTTTTATTCCCATAGGTCAGACCACGCTCACGCCCTCGACCAAGGGCGTGGTAATTCCCATTGGCCAGACAACTCTGGCGCCGAGCACCAAGGCCGTGATCATTCCCATTGGCCAGACAACGTCGGCGCCGCCGAGCACAAAGGGCGTGGTCATACCCATAGGCCAGACCACTCTGGCCTCGCCCCCTTCAACGAAAGGTTACCAGGTGCCTATTGGCCAGACCACACCAACGCCGACTACTAAGAAGTTTCAAATTCCTATCGCACCGACAGTAGTTAAGTTATGCTTAGATCCAGACAGATATCGATCGGTATTGGGGGCCGGGAGAGTAGGGGAAGGGAAAGCTAAGAAAAAGAGGTCAATAAAAATAGATATTCCAGAATATTCTGGCACTACGACACAGAATCGAGTTTTCAATACACAGCAGAGTGTATAGCGAGCGCAGAGCTCAGTCGAGTGCTGGAGTGCGAAGCGAGCGCTTTAAAAGTATTGATTTTTTTCGCTCGATTTTTGCAAAAACTGAATTCGCGATTCTCGAGAATCGCGTTATGCGATTCTGTGTTTTGCAAAACTCAATTCAGCATTTTCG